>JAAAKQ030477476.1:0-22804 GCA_010016005.3 Zanna intricata
TCTTTCGCTAGCCATAACTCGCTAACAAAACGTTTTCAGACATATGTTTATTGGAAACTTTTTTCTTATTTTTAGATCTATAATCAGTTTCCGAGAGATTGCCGTGCAGTTTTAATACATCCTGTATATATATATATATATATATATATATATACTCGTATATTAACTATATATGAACTTTTGAACAGACGGTGGTTTTGGGGGTCTGGGGACGTGAAACGCAAAGATATGTCCAAATTTTCCGGAAGTCGAATACTGGTATGGGTAGCTTTCTTATGAAATCGAAAATTTTTTACATATAACTTTGCATCATGAGATTAAAGGCTGCTACATGTCTTCTATAAATTCTTGTGTTATTTGTTCGTAAAAAGTAAAAATTATTTCTTAACTCATTTCGTAGATTTGTTAATAACAGCTTTTTTAATAATTACACTCTACTATTATTTATTAATTGTATTATGAAATGATTTTAAACGGAGATCGATACTTCTCTTTTTTTTTAGTTGTCATTTAAGCTATGATATTGAATAAATAGGAAGCTTAACGAAACAGTGAAGTAATTTTGGCATCGGCTGCATAATTTCTTAAATTACTCTGGGTAAATTAATAATAGTAACAAATTAAAAACAACAGTTTATGCTAAACCTAGGTTATCAACATTATACAATTAATCTTTTTTAAGATGGCAAAATATAGAAATGTTATTAAGATTCCCTGCACAAGTAAGAAAAACTATCATTAATAATAAAATACGCACATGATTGATCAGCTTTTATATTAAATAGACAAAAGTTTTAATGTTAAATAGACAAACTTATTATCTATAAAAATCGGTATATCGTTTTTTTTATTTTTACATTTAAACAAGTGTGAAATGAGTTTGTTATATTAGACGCTATACTTCTAAACAAACTTTTTTTTTATTGTCCAATGTTTCTTTCCATAAAATCAAACAATGATAAAATTGCACAATACATTGATAGATATTTTAAATAATTTAATCACAGCGGAATAAGATGAGATAAGAAGTAGTAACTATATATTATGTGATAGTGGTTGATAAAATTATGATAATGTAGTTTCATTTTGTACTTATAATTAATATAGTTAAAACATAACCTGACGTGTGATATTAATTAAATAAATACCTGTAATATAAGGAAAACAGAACACGTTTAAATTTAACAAAAAAGAGACACTAAATAATGAAATAACTAAAATAATTACACTGCACAATACAACATTCATCGATTTACCTTTCATTGCAAGACAGCTACTTTTGGTTATATCAGGTAAGACAGTCGGCGCGCGCATCATTCACTCGCTATTCCTGATCAAACAGGTCCATCTGCTGCTGGCTAGAATAAAAACGTAAACAACTATGCTATCACAACCCCGGCTACAGCATATTATACCCAACTGCGCTCTAAATAGATTTTTTAATCATTACTGAAAATTACATTTTAGCAACATTTAAAAATTTACTTAAAGTTTTGATAAATTAATATATTTTTGATAAGTATAATATATTTTTCTTTTTTTTTTTAAATAAACTGATTTTTTCATCGAATAGCGCTATTTCATACAGAAATGATTAATTTTTAAAAGTTAAAAAATTTAATCTTTCTTAGTAAAAAATATGAATATAAAAAAAAAATTTAGTTCGTCTTAAGTATAGAAATCTTATCTTATTAATTCTAATTTACAATCACAGCGGAGATGGTTACAGGAATTTTTCTGCTCATATTAATTTATTTTTTATTTTTTTCTGATACCGTTTTGCCACAATTTTGAGTAATATTACTTTCAGTTACTTCAAAGATTTCTTTTTCGGCAGATCGAAAAGTAATATTTTTTAAATACTACTATTAAATAAGTGAAGTTTCATTGGTTTCATTGGGTTTCATTGGTTTGAAGTTTCATTGGGAAGTAAAAAAAATACCATTCTCATTTTTTTACCGTTATTTTGAACAATTCAATACGCTAAACGAAAGCTTGTTGGTAAAACTATTAGAACTAAAAGTTTTATTTTTCAGCCTGTTAAAGAGAATATGTAAAGAAAATATCATTATCCAAAACTGACTATTTCTTATGGTTTATATAATTTTAGAAGTTTTTTAGTCGAGGATTCAAAAAATACTTAGTTGCAAAATCTTATATGTGTATTAGCGTTTCTAACTTTGTGTTCCAGTTACTGCAAATCTTTTCTTTTTTTTTTACACAATCCTCCATAACTGTAGATCTTTTCAAAAGCGTCCTTTCCTGTAGATTTTCCTTTATTCATATATTTACCCCTTCTCAGTACTTTTCTCTCTACTAAATTCTTATGTTTTATCATTGCTATTATTTTTATTTATTTATTTTTTACTTTCTTGCATCAAGGAAGTATTGTAACCACGAAAAATTTCGGTTATCAGAAATAATCTCTGAATTCATTTTGACTAGTATCAACGTGACATCTGTACGTACGTTCGTATCTCCCGTAACTCAAAAAACAATTAGCCGTAGAAAGTTGAAATTTTGGATTTAGTACTGTTCTAACATATAGTTGTGCGCCTCCCATTTAGATTGCAATCAATTAAACCAAAGTGTCCAAAAAAGCCAAAAATCCCAAAAAATTGAATGATATATAATAAGTGGTTCTTATTTTCATTGGTTCCATAGTTTAACCAAATAAATTTTGAATTAATGAATTATTTATATCTTACAAAGGTACACATCGGTTCGAATCAGACTTCTTTTCTTTTAAACTTTTTTTTTTAATTTAAATTTATTGATTTATTAATAATTATTAACCTCTAATTGGAAAAAAGTTTTTATAAAATTTAATTAAAATCATAAAAAAAATTATGATTTTTATTGAATTACATTAAAATAATTCAATAATAACATTAAAAAAAATATGAATAAATCAAAAGTTATTAATGAAATAACTTAACATTTATTCGTGAAGAAATCAGATTCGTGAAGAATCTGTATAAATATACTCAAAATGTTATTCTACACTAAAATTGAGTTGGAAGAACACTTAAAATAAAAAAAAAATTATTCAAAATTTTATGGTTTTTTTTTTCAAAAAATCATGTTTCTCAATCATAATTTTGCGTGGCAATGTTATTGTATAATATTTAAATGAATTGAAGCAAAAAAAGTGAAAAATTTTGGGATGAAAATTCCAAAAAAGTACCATAAAATTTTATACACTTTTCATTACAAAAAAAAAAGTGTGTATGTAATTTAATAGGCATACAAGGAAGTCATGTCGTGTCCACATAAGATTTTTTTTTCATCGGATACTCTTCTAAAATATTAGAATGTTCTCAGAATTTTAAATCTGATATTCCTAATAATTTTTTTTATTCATTTCAACAAGCATTTCTTTTAATTTCTATTGAATTACACGGTGACATACCTTGAATGTCTGTAATGACAGCTCGAGTGTTTATTTACTCACATAATTTTTACTACAGGATAAATTAATTGTTTAAAACAGAGAAAAATCTCTATCAATATCTATTCGATTATTTCAAAAGAGGATTTTTTGTAACTTCCACAGTATAAGCGACATGAGGTAGCGTTTCCCAATTTAACTTTTATTTTTATTCTGAAAAATAATTTTTTTCTAATGACTCAAACTTTCTGTTTGATAGAGTCATATTCCTTCATTACATTTTCGTATTGGTTTCTTACTAGTGAAATTATAAATGTTGTTATAGTTTTAGAAAATCCAGAATTAAAAAGATATCTTTATTATAACTTGAAATTATTTAATTTTCATATTTTCGATTGTTTTAACCAAGCATTTCCAACCTTAAAACAATTTAAAAAAAAATTATTTACCAGATGTTATCGCATTAGCACCAATTTTTAATTTTTAACATGTGGATATTTAAATACACCATTCCCCTAAAAACAAATTTCCCTAAAATTAGTAATATTCCAATCAAAAATTTGTTTCTAGGATGTTTTGTATTGCATGTTTGCGATTCTACCAGGATATAAAAGCTTCCACAGACGTTTGGACCACATTGTAAGATACACTTACGGTAACATCCATCTGAAATCCAATGTCCATTAATTGTTTAGTCAATATTCCAGTTTCGTTTATCTCGCTTATTTCCACACCAGGTAATGACCATTTACCATATTGTTCACTAGAAGACCTTTAAATAAAGTTCATAACATGTTTGTCTAGTCCATTTACCGAGATAAATAGAAAAAAAGAAAAAAAAAATTATATTTATTTATTGTGTATGTATCCTAGAAACAATTATGACATATTAGTTAGTTGTTACAGATTTCATTCATCAATCAATTGATCAGGATTCACCTTTAGCCTATATGCGACGGTCCTCAGGTAAGTTATCATGCGTTGTTCATATCGTTGCACAACGATATCAACAATAAAAGGTTTATTTGTTACAAGGTTTATTTTTTCTGAATAAATCACCTCTACCATAATTTTCAATGAATTATTCCAAGATGATATCACCTAAATCAACTCTACCATAATTTTATAAAATTTTCCCAAAATAATATCGCCTAGCAACGTGGACAAGCAATGTTTTAATTTTCAATAGTGGTAACAATTTCTGCCATGATTTTATAACTCACAGTGGACTGAAAACAGATCTAAATCTGAGTGGAATAAATCTGGGTGGACTAAAAAAAAAGGTATCTGGTGGACAAACAAAACAGTGGATATTGGAGTTTTTGTGGACCTTATCGTATGGACCAATCATCCGTTAATCCATAATTTTGTTAATATAATTTTACTTTTTAATCAGTCCGTATTAATATAAAAATTACGGTACAAAATACAAAAAATAATTAACTTAAATATAACTAGATCGTGGATACTGGTGTTTTTTTTTGTTGATGGGTTAAAATTACCCACGTGTCTTAGGAATCGTCGACTTGAGTTTGTTGAAGATTACCACGTTTATTAGTATAGCTACATTACGCTGATAAGTCGCTGATGACTTTAATTTTTGATGCGACTATAAATAAAAGTATTACATAAAAACATATAAAACTATTTTTTTCTCCTGAACGAAATTTAATAAATTTGAAAGAAAAAAGCCATTGTTTCATGGATAGATATTTACAAACTTTAATATATTTGAAAGAAAACAGCCATTGTTTCATGGATAGATATTTACAAACTTTAATAAATTTGAAAGAAAAAAGCCATTGTTTCATGGATAGATATTTATCTATCTATGCAACTTATCTATCATCGATAATTGTTTATCTGTTGTATCTCAAGTATCCAAAGTAAGAAGTTGATAATATAATCTAATGAAAATTTAATTGTACTATAAATGAAGATGCCAAGGAGTTTAAATCAACACCTACGCATAACAGTCATTATCTCTATTCTTTTTATCAGAGTTCGGTGGTTGATTGTACATGGTACAGCAATACCATTTTTAAAACAAAAAATTCCGATTAGTTATTTTAAATGGGATTACTTATCCGGTATATTTTTGTTTTACCCCATAGATTTTGGTGTGATTATTGTAATGAATGTTTTTTGACTCAAAAATTAAAGCCATCTTGTCGGCTGCAATAAGGCTGTAAACTTTGTATCGCTGGCAAAAGATTTTTTTGTTGCTTTTAGACATCATGATTATTTTATTCCATACCTTTCGATTCCTAGTTCCATTTTTAATAAATAAATAAAAAAAATAATGAATACAATAACATTTAACTTTCTTCTAAATTTATTTCGACCTCACTACATGCTTAAAGTCGTAAATTAACACTGTTATCGAACGGACATCAGATGGTTTTTTCGTGAGAAACAATTCTACAAACATTTTCGCCCTTAATAACATCGTTCACTAACAAAAATACATGTTCTATGAAAAGTCGGTAAACTTCAAAGAAAAAAAAAATTATATAAAACTATGCAGTCTATATTGCATATAGTTTTACCCTTGTTCGGCGTTTGTGGTAGGCACTTGTACTGTATGCATGGTATTTGTGTTTCATCTTTATTTCTATTATAATAATTATTTTACTAATATGAATTTTTATAGCATGATAAAGTGGTTCAAAGAATCTACATTTAAAAAAAATTTAATTGTTACATGAATGACTAATCTCGGTGTTAAAGATAATATGAACGCATAAAAAGGAAGAATAATGCATTGATAGGAAACTAAAGAGCTAATTAAATTCACTAATTATATAAAATTGTAACAATTTTCTAAAATTTTTAAATATACTAGCCTCTTCGATTTGTAAATCAGAGAGGAGAGAGCCTTCTGTAAGTTTTCTTAATAAAATTTTAACCAACTATCATCGTTATCTTCTTTCGTTTTACTTTTATGTTAGCAAAACCGATATGGCACCACACACAATAATTTCATCCTTACAGCTTGATATTTTACTTTTGTACTGTAAATAATGTATTTTTTTATTATTAAGTACCATTAAATATTAGCTATCATCGGAAGCGCTTGCAGCGAATTTTGTTAGTTAACAATATTCGTTCATAACATGGAACAACCTTAAAGAATACAGAGCTCAATTTGGCAAGAGGATAAAAATATTTTATCTAAGTTAAACAAATTATCTTTAGATTAATAAAAAACTTGAGTTAATTTATAAAGGCATGTTATCGAAAGCTTAAAATAAATTTTAGAAGAAAGGAATTATTCAGTATCAGTTACAAATGACAAAAATATGTTTAGTTACGTTTTTGGTATTGATTTGTAATATATTTAATTTGAAAACTTATATAAACGTGTGCTATTTATAATGAAGTATGTTCTGCAGGTAAGGGTAAATTACGAAATATTTTCATAAAGAGGATTCGGTTTATTTTTGTTTTCATAATTATTAGGAAGGTAGTAATTTTCGGCATTCAACATAGTATTTATTCCTTCACTTATCGTTTTTAAATTTATGTAATTGTCATATTATTAATTGGCATCCTAATTACGGGGAAAAAAATATTAGTATACCGTGTTATGGGAATAAATAAATGAGAAGGTAAACTCCTAAAAAAATTCGGCTTCTACTTGCTACAACCAGTATTCAGATATACAAGCTTTGTCGCAGGCAGTCTCTTTTTAAGGAGTTAAAATATATATAGAACCAGCACGCTCTCACATCATGAATAGTGTGTATAGAAGTTTTGGGGGGAACCAGTACCAACATTTTTTTTTCTTTTTTAATAATGAATTATTTAATAAATTCCAGGTTCAGTACAGGAATAAAGAAACGAATTTATTCGTACGGGTACAACAATTAGTCTATGATTCCCCAAAAATTAAACAGTAAATATATACCAATATTAATTTCAGTTTCGTATAATAAGAATATCAAAAGCAAAATTCCGTTGTAAATTAGCATCTAATATATATTTTAAGTTAGTTTGACTTTTATTTGCAATTTGCAAACCAAATTTCTTAGCCTGAAATTCTCTGCACAACATAGTCGTGGAGAAAAGTTTTAAAAGCTGTTACGAGAAAGTATAACTTACAAACAGAAGTATGAGAGGTTTGAGTGTAAGCAAACCTACAGCCCATGTCGCCTCTTTAAAGAAAGCAGCAAGTTTTTGCCGTAACACGAAATCTTGGCAACTTTTAACCGAATTAGCATCGAAAAAGAATAAGAATGAAAAGGTTTGAAGAGTTTCCATAATTTCATAATGCACTTCGTAATAATTTTAAGAGGCGCACGATATAACTAAGAGTAACTTACTCTCTTTTGTGTCGTTATAAGCGCTGAACTGTAGAGCTAAAATAGTATAACGTGGAAAGGAATTCTATAGGTCTGTATAAGTGTCGGAGAAAGATAGAATGAGTGGAAGAGTACTGGGGGGGGGGTGTTATATCGAGAAAGGGAGTGTTTATTTTATCAAGGGTACCGGCATTCACCATAAAACACGGTGGCTTTGTCAGAGCCTGATAATTTCCAGCCCCAATCCGGCCTGATTGAGAACCGAGTTGGAAACTTTACCCCCTATCGAGAGATCGATAAAGTTTCATTAAAAGTTGGTTCCGACAAAGAGAAGAGCCGCCATTAAGTAGCAAAAAATAATTACATCACTTTCTCATTACAGACACTTCTCAGCTTAACCTTTCTAAAAATCATTTAAGGAATGTATTAGATGGTTGTATGTAGTCACTAATCAATTATAGATAATACGTATTCAATGTAATAATTTAATATTATATTAACAGGACTGGTCAGTTTAATTTAATAATGATAGCTGGTAGTATTTAAAACAAAACGGGAATTAAAATTCAATATGCGTCCACAATAATTTAACTAATGATAAATAAATCCACAAGATATCTCTAAAGCTTCACTCACATTATCACTAGCTTATCTAATTTTATAAACAAGTTTACAACACCGAATATTTGAATAATTTCAAGTATTAATTAATTTAAAAAAATTTAAAATATAGAACAATAGAAATTAACTCCCTACTGCATCAGTAATATAAGCGGTAGCGTGCTTAACTTCTACACCAAAGAATCCCGAACTCGATTCTCAACTAGTTTAAAAGAAATATGTTAATAATAAGTTATTATGATATCTTATTATTAATATACTATCATAACTTTTATTTTTACTATAAAAATATGTTAAAAAAATTAATAAATAGGCTGATGCAGTGTAAAGACAAAAAACGTGCTTAACACTTGAAAGAAGTTCTTTCCAATTTATCGAACGAACGAACTTCTTTCCAATTTATCCGGAAATTAAAAATTATTACTTTACAATTTCATAAAAAAAAGCCATTTTAATAAGGCCTTATTACAAATATTCATAAATTTCGGTTGGGGGAGGGGTTATTATCAAGAATGTAAATTTGACAGATTTACATACTTTATATGAACGTTATGTTTACGTATTATTGGGTAAAATCGCTGGTAAAAGTCTATTATAATATTTCAACGTTATGATAACTGTAGTTCAGTTTATATAGTTAAATTTTTTACATGCAATAGGCTACATATTATTAGATAGAAAACTTTGGATTAAGACCCTGAAAGTTAAAGATCTTAATTTTACTAGTATGTCATAAATTTCACAGTTGAACAGACGTGATTGTTTAAGATGAAAGAGAGTTAGTTTTTTCAAAAGAAGCGAAAAAGTCTATCTCCTGTCTTAAGCTAAACAAGTTCATAAAAAGACAAGTTTTATAAAGATAATATATGTATATTTCTTCTTTGAAAAATTATTTCTAACATCAATTTGATTCTATTATAAAGTAATTAAGGTGAAGTAAGTGGTATTAAGTTCAATACATTATTATTATTATCTTTGTAATGGAAGATTGTAGAGTAGAACTATTGCTAGAGTTGTAAGGCACTGTTATCGGCAAAAGGATTAATGTTAATTGGAGAAATTTGGTAGTATTTACACTGATTTTCCCTTACTGAGCCAGTTAAAAAATATATCAAGAGATGCTTGATGTATAAGGATATGATTTGGATTAAGTAATCGAGAAGGATTACAGTCACATCTGTGTATGTGACATGCGGTGTGTTCTGGAACGTATTCTCCGAACTTCAAAAACTGATTCAGGACACAAAATGAGTAAAAAATTTATATCGACAAGTTATATTTCGCTTTGTGTCCTATTTTAGACGCCAATTTGAGATTTTCAACAAAAAAAAAAATTTCTTAGAAACGGGTAAACCAAATTTAATAAATTTTCCAAAAACTAAGTCTAGTATCTTATTCTACAAACAAAAGCATTTTGAACACGACACTTTCAAAAATTTTTAAATGCATTTTAATTTGTTTACTTTCAGTATCTTTGTAATTATTTTTTTTTTTAATTTTTATTTATGAAAAATTTATTATGCATTTTATTTTGACAAAATGACATCTTATTTGTAAAAATTCGTTGACAAACAATCGAGTTATTGAAGACGATTAACCCGGTAGTACGTTTATACACCGAAATTGAAGTTGATAATTTTTATTAAGTTACTATTGTTATTAATAATTTTTGTTACATTTAGAGGAGGAAATAAAAACAGCCAAAAAGTTATTAGCTTGCAATCCTGTGCGCAAGCGTACTGCCTGGTCGTAATTGTCTTCAATAATTCGATTGTTTGTAAATGGATTTTTATAAATGAGGTATCGTTTTGTTCAAAATAAAATGATTAACAAATTTTTTAATAAGTAAAAATTTTATCAAACAAATAATTATAAAGATACTAAGATTAAAAGAGTAAGATGGCTGCCATTTTATCATTTCTGACGTTTTCACAATTTTATAGAATCAAACGCTAGTGTTAGATTTGCCAAATTTAATTAAAGAAGGTTTACCTGTTCCTAAGAAATAATTATTTGTTGAAATCACAGAATGGCATCGAGACAAAGAAAAAAATAAAATAGGGCTTATATCGGTAAGAAAATTTTTGCTCATTTTGGTGTCCTGAAGCAGTTCCTGATATTCGACGAATACGTCTAGGAACACTCAATATAGTTACTCAAGAAAAATGGATACATCAATAAAAAGTGTATTCTAAAGTACATGGTCAATGAGTGGACTTAGGCATCAAAGGAATTATTTACTGAAAAGTTATTTTTGCTGGTGTTACGGTGAATTCTGACTTAAGTATTATGTTTGATTGTGGTTAAGGAAAGGTGCACGTGGAAAAAGATCAGAATCGTGATTAAACATAATTGCACTACTACATCGAGTAATAATTATTAACATAACGTTATTCAGTTTGTTAATACTCATAACATGAATTAAAAAAAGAAATTAAAAAAATTCCTTAATGAAATAAATAAAATACAAAAATATAGCAAAAAATTTTCTTTTCTACTCTAATCAAACAGCCCAATATGTTTTCTTTTTTAAATAAAACAATCATTTTTCATGCAAAATTTCGGTCATCTATTTTCATTTGTTTTTTTTTTTTTATTCAAATAAAGATTATTTTAATTTTTTATAGAATACGTAAGATCTTGAAAAAGAATGTATTTTGCAAGAATTATCCATGTTATGTCTAAAGAAAAAGAATCGTCGCTCAGTAACAAAAAATAAATATTACTTAAATTAAAATATGTTATCACTCAAAAGTTTTGAAATTATACTCACACAGCAACGTAATTAAATCCATGCATGAATAAAATTCCCTAGCTTGTTTTGTTAACCGTTTATTAAATATATAAACGAACAAGCACGACGATAAAGAAAATTCAATGTCCTCACCTGAAACAAACGAAAAAAAATAGATATTCATAATTATATTTAGATAAATCAAGAAAAGTAAGCATGATCTTCTACATATATAATTATATAATTTATTAGATTATTTTGTTGGCTTTCATATTTTACTTTACGACCTTTTTGTTCATAACTTCTGGAACCACCGTCAGGTATTTCTAGAGGATGGAAATGAATGATTTGTAGCGCGTGTGAAAATGCTATGCCTGACCAGGATTCGATCCCGGGACCTCCACATGAAAGGCCGAGACGCTACCACTCGCGCCACGGAGGCCGACTATTTTATGACTTTTTGGCTTTAGTTAAATAAATCCTAAATTATTTATATATTTCGGAAAAAATCTTCTTTTTTTTTTCTTAGGAACTTATAAAATAAAAAACAACACTTTCTTCAGTTGAATTTCAAATAGCGCTCTTTAAATGAGCTCCAAGTATATATTATTCGACTTCTAATTAACTGTCTTAGTTAATTAGAATTAATTAATAAAAAATTAATTTTAATTAGTTAGAATTAAGTAATAAAAATGTTGTTTCACTTTTGTTCCAAATTTTAATATACTTGTATAAATATAAAACATCTAATCAATCTATACAATCGGCACTGTTCAAATTGATATCTTTGAGAATAATACTGATAATTATTATTGGCGTTCCATTTGATAAATCAGAATTGAATATATAATTTTAAAAAATGAATGTTAATACAAATTCTTGAGTATGTCATATTATTATGCAATAATATATTCGATTTAGTGGAAAAGGTAACAGGAAACTACTATGAACTTTCCTAAATAAGTATGGCATAGGAACTTATTTTTCTTGAGAATTTCTCTTGAGAAATGACTGGTACCTCAAACCAGGTCATCTGTAAGTATTTTTATAATTATGCTAAACAAAACAATTTGATGAAATATATTCTCGTGAAATGAAAAAAAAGTGAAATTTTGTTAGAAAAGTTTCATTTTCTTAACTAGTGTTTTGTTGTAAAATACTCGTACCAACAACGAAATTTAGTAAAGTAGAATTATTGAAGAAGGAGGAAGAAGTTAGGAAATTAATATTCCTACTTGTAGTCAGGTTTAAAACTTTAGGATCTTTTTAATGGAAAGTGACGTTACCGAATACTTTGTTATAACCATTTAATCAGCTCTTATTTCGTTTCGTATTTTCTCTTGTAGGGAATATCAATCTTTCCTTTCCTGTCATTCATCCATCATTTCACTTGTTAGTTACTCACTTCGACCATTCTTTATATTATTTTCTTTTATTTTTATAAATTTTATTTTTCTCAATATTTTGGAACATCTACCGAATGGATTACAAAATTCAAATTATAAACTTTTAATTTCTTAGTAAAATTATAAATAATTCTAATATATTTAAGAAAAAAATTCAAAATCTAATTAATATAATTAGCCTTTATAAATAATTAACTGAATATTTTATTAAATTCATTCTTTGTTTTAAGAATAATAACGGATATCTCACGAAGAAATGGAAAATATTTCATGTTTTATTAGTGAAAATTAAGAAGAATATTCATGTAAATGTAGGTTATAAATATTTCGGTTTCTTATAGCTTGCAAAACGTTTCGACCTGATTTTTGCTCCACTTAAAACATAATGAAATTCTTAGATCTTAAATAAAGGGGTAAATTTTATTGTTTTATACGATTTTTGAGAAAAGTTAAATAAGATAACCTCAGAAAAAAATCTTTATAAATCTTTAACAAAAAATTACTATTGCAAGAATTTTATGTTAAACATATTACAGTTTCGTTAAATTGTCTGGAAATAAATTTAATTTTGTGTCATAACTTGTAAATAATTTAATTTTTAGACAATCTACGTTAATTCAACGAAATATTAAGAATAAGATAGAAAATTTTAATTTATTTACAACAAAACAAACAGAAACGTGGTAGAAAAATACTGTATTAAAACAAAAAAAATATGGTCTTTGAGTTTCACAAAATTTCTAAAAAAATAACAGCTGTTTAGATAGACAGTACCTTTCTCAGATGTTGCATACCATAATACAGAAGCTTAAAAAACACATCTATCGATTACTGTATTATAATGTTTAACTAAACAAGGATAATTTCAATATTGGAAAATATTTAGAAAGAATCAGTTATTAAAAATAAATAAAAAACCTTATTATTATAATATAGTTTTCAAAATCACCTCTTTTACTGTCTTTAGATAATACTCTGTTAGATTTAAAATTTATTTGGTGGTTATTTTTATGTATCAGGATTGTTACGTATAATTTCAACTTAGTTGAAAATTTTTGTCGCTTAGTTTTCTTTTTTAGGAACGTTTCCCTAAACTAACAATTTCCTTAAAGCCATGGATAATAGTCGAGAGGTCTTATACCAAGTTACTAATAAACCAATAGACCAATTAATTGGTCCACCAAGCTCAATTCATTTTTTCAGAAATTTTTATTTAAATAATTTCAAAATTGTAAACAAAAATTAAGGAGGCACCCATTATTAAATATTTTACAATAAAATATTACATAAATATTTTATTACAATCAGTGATTTTAAAATAATATATAACTATTAATATTAGCAAATAAAAATTTCTAATTATATAGCTACTTAAGTTAAGGTTGCATTTTAAAGATATCTTATATACAATCAATCTCTGAGTTACATTACAATGATATATATAATTTAAAACTATACAAATAAATAAATTACAGTACAAAAACTAAAAAAAAAAGAAGATATGTAGGAATTTTTTGATATACATAGTCTGTGTAGTCTATATATCTATGTGCTTTAATATGTAAGATATGTTATTATGCGATATACATAGACTGTATTAATTAACACTGATATTCGACTTAAATATACATTACTATTTCATTATTTATAAATGATTACAAGTAAAATATTTTTAATTGGGAAAAGAAAATCAAAATTTATTTCTTAAGATAACCAATAAAAAAAAATAATTCATTAAGAATACTCATTGTAATAATATAAAAATAATACAAAAATAAAAAATAACAGAAAGGAGTACAGATATTTAAAATTTAAATATATATTACATATAACAGTAAGAAAATACCACTTCAAAAGTAGAATACATTACTTTATTTTCATACGTCTAAAAGGCAGATATAAAGGCATTTTCTACTGTCCATGTGAAAAGTACGACCGCACACAACACATACAAGTAGTATACATGCTGCGGCAAGCAACAAACTTTCGTTGATAGGGTGTGACAAGAATCAGAAGAGTTGAAAACTTTTATAGAAGCAAAAACGAAACAGTAGAACAATCCCATCCCTATTTTTACTGGACTACACCCTATATAACAACCCGAGCTATGTGGGCTTACTACCCCTTAATATAAAACGGTCACGGCCTGACTCAAATCCCTTAGAGAGAAACCATTTTTCAAGAACACACTATGATCATACTTAATATTCTCTATGAAATATTGCCAACAAAAAAATAAAATCCTTTATACGTTACTTCACGGTCTAACGGAATCTTTGTGACACATTTAAGCATCGAATTTTTAAATAATCGGGAAAATAACAACACTGGTTGATGGGATGATGTATTTTTTTTTTTTAAGTTGCCAGCGTGAATTTAAACGCTTTTACTAAACGGATATTAAAAATTATGCTAATGATGCTGGAAAGTATTTTCTCATATCATAAACAGCACGGGCTGGTGCGTGGTACTTACAAACCACCATTTAATATGGTGGTTTATAAGTGTATTGAGTACAATATTTATCATGGAATGAGTTTTAAATTAAATAAAATTCAACATAAGAGTAATTACTCTAATTAATTGTTATTTATCGTTTATTTTTACAAGTTATTTCAATAAAAGCACAATAAGCAATTCAAGTAAAATTTTCAATTTTTTTCTAAAAACATGTTACTGTAATAAGTGAATATTCCTCTAAAGTTTTAGTCGACACACTCGTAAGTTGATTTTTTAAAAAATATATAATTAGCAAATTTCACTGATATTGAATTCATGCCCACTTTTACCATACACCTTTGTTTTGGGGATAAATCAACGATATTTTATTGCGTGGGTAATTGTAAGATATTTATTACCTTCCAAAATACCTTTTACTTGAATTATGTTTTGATTTTATTTTCCCCCAACCAGTTTTCCAGCTACTTCTGGGTTTGGGTGTGCTTGTATACATTAGCAACTGGAATCACTAAAACCGGCTTATCAGGCCTAACGTAGCTCCAGACTTAATGCAATGTTAAATGGAAAAAAAATAAAACTAATCAAAGTACAATAAGACATAATTCTTTCTGTGGAAGATCGCATTCTCTGAGCAAGACCGAGAGACATGACAAGTTTATTACTGAAACTAGGTTCAGTCAAAAAATCAGCCTCCCAAAATTCTTTACCAGCAAAGGAGAAATGTTAGACTATTTCCTACCTGATAAACAACTTGAAGATATAGCATTAAACAGATTTAGGTCGACCACTCTTGAGAGGTGTGGTTAATTGTAATCCAAACACCAAAGAACACCTATTTCTCAATCTAGTATTAAAATCCATATAAAAGCAGCTGCCTTTACTAAAATTCGAACCTAAGAACTCTCGACTACTAAAATCCGCTGATTTTGCGATAATGAGTTTAACCACTAGACTAACTCGGCTGGTTTATATTTTTATTATTAATTTAAATAACTTTTATATTTTCTGTATTGTTTTTGTTTTATACTGTTATGTTTTATTATGATATTCTTGCTGATAGATTTTTAGGGTCCGACAGAAAATAATTTGTTCATGAATAAATAAAAACACTAATAGTTGGCGGTAATAATGGGTACATAAGCATCCGTGTAAGATTCATTTCCTCAATGTATTAGTTTCAGAAAAGGATAACTACAAAAGAAAGATCAATTTCAGTCATCCAAAAATAGTCTGATAAGCTGAAATATTCTTTTCAAAGAAGCTGAATTATTCCTGTTAATCACCATCAGGGTTAAAAACGTATTCCATCGTAGTCAGTGTTCAAACTTGCTTTCTTCTTGGTTTTCTTATAAAAGCTTATCTAATTACTTAAATATATGTGCAATAATTTAATTTTTTAAATAAACTTGTTACAACATTCGTTTTACATTAAATATTTCCTTACCCCTAACCTAACTTCAAATATTTTAATTCTTTCCAGAAACCTTATTTCACAGTTTTTTTTAAATCTATTTTTGGGTAGATGTGATTATTCTAATAAATTAAAATAGGAATTAGCATTAACTTTTTAAAAAAATTCCCATTGTTTCAAAGCATTCCTTACTTTTTAATTTATAACTAACATTTCCGAGATTGGTTCGTTTGATATTCCGGAAGCCTTTAGATAGCAATTTTTTAAATTTATTTCCTGTAGGCAACTTCGTCATTTGTTTTTGTAATAAGTAATAGCTATTAATCGCTAGACTATGATGGTTGATAGTTAGAACCCAATTGCTTATAAATTACTCGAATGGTATCGAGAAAGAGTTGAAATATAATCAGTAAGCCGACCCTCGAATTATCGACCTTCTTGTACAGAAAGGTTAACATTATCCATTAATGCCGCTCAGATACGACTTATCAGATACACGGACTTTATCTGAACTTGACCATCAGTCTTTAATAAAAATAGAATCCTCACAATCAAACCAAGTTAAATTTATTAGTTTTTCTTCAATTTAATTACGTAGAAGAGTATTTTTATCGAACATCGTTATTTAAATGTCATTTTCTTTTTGTAATACGTATTTTGAATTCCCATTCTTTCCAAAGATAGAAAATTTGAGCTTCCTTTCAATGTATAAAACATAAATAGATTTTTAGTAAATAAAATAACATTAATGAACGTACCAATATTTTTCATTTTGAAATTGATAAAAAAAAAATATAAGATGTCGAAGATGTCCTCTGTTTACATCCAAGTAATATATCCCATCAAAGACTTTTATTTAAAAGGGAAAAACTGTCCTTCAATAAATACAATTCTACAACGGAAGAAAAATGATGCAGTATTCTCCTGTACTCATTACTTTGTTTTTATTCTCCGTAACTTTAACTCAATTTCATCACAAGTTTCTTCAAATCTATAAACAGCATGTTAATTTAAAAGCTTTATTTCTGTACATTTTTTATTAGAGTAATAAAGCATTAAATATTACTATATTAAAATAAAGATATTATCAGAAAAAAAAAATTTCATTTATTAAAATAAATAAACATGAAAAAATCTTAAATTTAAAATACCGTATAAAAAAAAAGAAAAACAAATAAAATGAACATTTCTGATAAATGTGCATTTATTATATTCCTTCAGTTTATTTACATATTTTTTAATAAATAATATAAATCCTATTGTATGATTCCTACTGTTATAGACCAATAGGTACGCACATACATATTTATTTAGCTGAATTTAATCTGTGACAGGCGACGTAATTTGATTAATGGCAACAAACTCAAACTATGCAGTGTTTGAAACGGTTAAATCAATAAGCTTTATAAATATTCAGTGAACCACTTGAAATATGACGTAATGTTAGTATTTATGCACTCCTTCCTACCTGCAGTATACACGTTTCACAATCGTGAAAGCCAATTTAGTTCCGTCAAATATGAAAAATAATAATAATAAAAAAAAAAAAATAGTTCTAACTGAATTTAATTTATAATACTAAATAATAAAATCGATTTTAATAAATATATTCATTTTCTTCCGGTTTGGTTTTGTACTGTCAATCAACTATTTGTTAAAAAATAGTATATTAAAACAATAAAATTATTAAATATATAGTACAGAAGTAATTATACAAACCCCCATTTAACATTCATACACCAACCTGGCATTCTAATATAGTTTAAATGATTTTGTTGCTAACTTATTTCAATAAGCATTTCTCTTGCTTAGCATAAAATTTTAAGTAAAAATTTCTCACAGAGAAAATTTTATTAATTTTGTTAAATGTAACAATTCACATATACAGCATTAAATTTTGCGTTTTCTGTAGAGTTCTAATCAAAATTAAATTTTTTTCACGTGTTGTTACTTAAATTGGATTTTTTTTTGACAAGAATAAAATAATATAATCGAAAGAATGCTGTTATTAAAGCTGGTCATAAAGTCCGAGATTAATTCTTCGACTAGATCATCACATCACTTGCACCCCGACAGTGTTTATTATCCTCATGCTTTTGAGAATAATATTGATAAATAACAAAGTTGTTCAGTTTATAAAATCTTTCATGTATTGTAATTTCTTAGAGGAACTGTTTGGTCGCATAAAAACTTTAAGTGATCTGAAGTATGGGGGTTTCAGAATAGTCGGCCCCAATCTTAAAAATAGTTGTTATAACTGGTTACCCGTTCGAAGAACGGGTAAAACTGTATATTGCACAGTTCTTAGCCTTAATTTTTTTTTTTAAACTCCGGAACCATCGTTAGGTATATCTTCAGAGGATAAGATAAGTGAATTGTAGAGCATGTGAAAATGCCATACCTGACCGGGATTCGAACCCGGGACCTCCGAATGAAAGGACGAGACGCTACCATTCGCGCCACGGAGGCCGGCTGAATGAACTACACCGAGGTGATCGTATTGTATTTTTAATTTAATATTTTTTAGTGGCAATAACGGAATAGCAGGAGTAGCCAGTTGCGTTGCACATACAATGATAATGGCCGTGTTGATTATGCCATAATGCCCTACAACGTCGTACTTTAAATCTACTTTCATTGATAAACAAAGAGATATAGAAAAATAGTTTGACCTTTTCTTAGAAAATTTAATTTCAAATTCTGCAAGTGCCTCCAAATTCGGTTTACCCAAAGTTTTGTCATAGTAAAATTGAATATCGCTTAGGAACAAAATTCGGTTGTTGCAGCAAACTATTTAAACGGCCACCATTTTTAAATGGTGAAACATTTCATATCGCCAATATTCCTATGCTCCTTCCAGGTGTAAAAACTGTATTTAGGTAAAATATCAGCTCAATTTGGTTGAATAGTTTCTGCGAAAAGAGTAACAGACTCATAGACAACATTAGATTTTTATATAATGCACAACAACGGACCAGGGTTCCAATTAAGAAGAAGAAAGAGAAAATAATGATTTAAAGAAGAATCTAAAATGAACTAAAAGGAATTCTTTTCTCAGACTATCTGATCCGTTTAACAATCTGATCTTTGTAATACAGACAACAAAACCTCCACCTCCAAAACAAAAGCTCTTGTTCGACCGGACCGGAAAAAAGAAATTATAGGAAAACGTAAGGGCTCGGGCAATGGAAATTATTATGCTTCTATAATTAAAAGTAAGAGTAGGGTACTGGTTCAGCAGGTCGGGAGGTATAAATACTGCCGGGAACCAACGCACAGAGTCAATAATTCGACGAGGCCTTGTTCGGCATAGTCGTCATAACAAGCGATAACGAGGCCGTGTTTGGTGCAATCGTGATAACAAACTATAACAGAGTAGTTTTGTAAACCTGAATTCAACGAGGTTGCGATGATACCGATTTCAGTAACCTTGTGATAACAACGAGTGAAGAGTATATCAAGAGTATTCCAAGCGCGATAGTGGGTGAATACAAAGAAGTTGTTCGATGATACATACATAGGTAAACAGTAGTGAGAATGACGGCTTTCTCCTTAATCATATACGGTAGGGTAATTCTATTTTAAATAGTAAAAGTAATAATATTGATAGAAAGTGAATTGTATATACTTTAGACTTCTCTACTATTATTTCGTTATTGATGTAATATTAGTTTCTTTCAGTCATTTTAACGTTTTTTTGTAAATTGGATCGTTTTCTGTGGTTTTTTTTTTATAATTTGTCATTGAATAAATCGTATCTTTTTTATTTGAATTATTAACATTTTATATTTATATACGTATTGATATTATTATAATTATTTATTTTATTTACATGTATCTACAGTAATAAAATGTATATAAGAAATTTTTACATTTTATAGTTTATTTATAAGATCAACTGACGTTTGGTCCACACGGTAAGATCTACTTATGTGGAGGTCCACAAAGGATAAAAACCATTACTTTTTTTGCCCGTCTTATTTAACAACCATTGGTATTCTTATCCACTATTAGTTGGTCCACTTTCTTATAGTCCATACAGATTTATTACATTCAAATCTATGTTTGTTTTCAGTTCACTATGAGTTATAACATTAAGGCAAACATGTTAACTATTATTGGAAATTAAAAAAATGCTTGCCCACATTGCTAGATGATATTTCGGAAAGTTTTTATAAAACTACGGTAAAGATGATTTAAGCGATATCATGTTGGAATAACTCATCGAAAATTATGGCAGAGGTGATTTATTCTAAAAAAAATAAACAGATGCTACATTTGGATAACTACACATAAATCTGTAACAAGTAAATAATTGGTATATGTCATAATTATTTCTGGTATACATACACAATAAATAAATTAAAAAAATTATGGTTCTCTTTTTTTTATTTACCTCGGTAAATGAACTAGACAAATATATGATAAGTTTATTTAAAGGTTTTCTAGTGGACAATACGGTAAATGGACATTACCTGGAGTGGACGTAAGTACGGTGAACGAAACTGGAATATTGGCTAAATAATTAATGGACACTGGACTTTACATGGACCTTACGTGTGAACCAAACGTCCTGGAAGCCTTTATAATCTGGTAGAACCGCAAACATGCGACAATAATGTTATGTAATAAAATTATACACGTATAAAATGTAACATTTATGTATTTAAAAGAAAAAAAATTGTTTAACTGGAAAAAATAAATTATATTTATGTAAATGTAGATGTTTTGAAAATAAGCTTTCAAAACAAATTCTCTAAAAATGTTTTATAGTTATTGCGTACTATAAACTTCTTCACATAAATACAACCGATTATTAGCCTAATCAGAGTATTTATTAGTAATCTTACAAACAAAAATCCTTTTAAATATAATGTAATCTACAGTTTAACAAAATCAGATAAGTTTAAAAAAAAATTTCGGAAATAATGAAGGAATTAAAATTAAACTCTACAATTTAAAATAATTATAAAATAAGATGTAGGGCAACTGATAACAGAAAATCAATCAGAAAGTTAAAATAAGAGATCTACTTAAATTGAAGCAGAATTTTATTATTAACTAATAAAAAAAAAAATTAATTTCAAACGACTGTGAACAGTTTTTAATGGAAACAGTTATATTTTTATTGGTAAAGAAAAAAATTACCAGTTTAAAATTCAATTACTTTCAATATTCCTTCAGAAAAAAAATCCAAACTGTAGAAATCCATACTAAAAAAAAAAGTTCTGAACAAAACGAAAGTATTAGAGTATTTATTAAAAAGTAAAGATAGGATTTAGTTAAATGGATTTCAGAGATTCAACCTAATTATATTGCTTCGAGTTTTGTAAATTCCCCGAATAAAATAAAATGAAAACGGCATAAATGAATTTATATTATGTTCAAAGGGTGTCTGAGTTTGACTGAGATAAAAGTGCTAGAAAGTGGAAAAAGGGTTTTTAATATATTTCTACTGATTTATTTCCTTTTTTAATCCACATATTAACACTTCTCAAAATTGGTTATAGACATATTTTTTTTTAAATATGTAAATATTCAATTTCACGTACTTTGTGCTATAAAAACACACCTTTATTCAAAGTTTATCAGATCAATTTTTTAAATTAATTAAAAATAAAAATGATAAATTAATTATAAGAATTTCGAAAAGTAAAACATTTTAATTAAAATGGAATTTTGTTTACAATGTAATTAATTAACTAACGTACAAGATTTATTCTATTAACATAATTTTTTACTACACTGTTTTTGTACTAATGAAATTTCAAAACTATGAATCTACAAAATTCGTTTAAATGATTGGAAATTTGAATAATTTCCATTAGTAAACCATAGCAGCAAAGATTTCATTTGTTTATTTATTTTTATATGCAGATTTTTTATATTGTAATATATACATATATATACACACATACATATATATATATATATATATATATATATATATATATATACATATATATATATATATATACATACAAAAAACCGTAAAAACAGCTGGGCCGATCTAAATTATTCTTTAATAAATATTTTTAATAAAATTTTAAGCGTAAATTTATCTGATTAAATCCTTTACTGGATGAAAAGATTAGCTTAAAAACAGAGTATGCTATATTTTACAAAGTAACTTTTTCATCTCGAGTTGTAAATTCATCTTGTTAGAATTTCGTTTTTTGAAATTTACAATAGAAATACTTTATTTCAATATTTCTCTTACAACTATTCTCAACAAAAAAAATTTTACAACGATTTTTGTACGTAGGCGGTTAACATAACTTTTCATAGCAAACTATATATATATATATATATGGAATTAATGTTTCAAAAAAATTTCTGCTAAGATTCTTTTTATTTTCATGTTATACTTTACGTGAATTTATAATTCAAATTTATTCCAATTATCTCGAATTTTATCAATCTACTACTTCTACTTATAATTAAAAATGTCAACATTAATTCAATACTTCTAAATGG
>JAAAKQ030477487.1:6374-22804 GCA_010016005.3 Zanna intricata
TGTGAATTTTAACTACATTTTCATTCTTGTGCCTTCAGTGCCATTAACAAAAATTTGCTAATTAAATATTATTTTTATTTTGGTACTCTTTCTATCATATTGTTTTGCTAATTAAGTGGATATTTAGAAATTCATGATCCTAAAGCTTCTGATGTATTTGGGTATTTTTAAAATATATATAAAATGTAATGTGTAATATTTTAGTTAAATCTGAATAAAAAGCTAGACATATATTTTTAGGTTTACAAAAGATTTTGTAAAGCATTGTGCAATACAGACAACAAAAATTTATAAATTGGATTATTTGACATGGATAATCCTTAGCTGACAAAGGAATGAGTTAACTAGTTTGCATTAACAAAAATGTGTTTATAATGATACATAAGGTTTCTTGGATCTATCAGTTTGTAGATTATCAAAAATACTGAATAACCCTACTTAAAGTAAATGTCTGTGAATCCTGTTTTAATCCTCCTATTACACTCTGTACATATTTCAGAGCTAATTTCCAGGAAAAAACAATATTATTCTTTGAGCTCTTTAATAAAAGATGTTTAGTTCATTGTAAGATATACCATCAGTTTTGTGAAACATATACTTAAATATTGAACAGCATTAGTGTTATGGTCCTTAGCAAGAAGTAAAACCCTGATTTGTCCTGATCAAGGCAGTCTGTTTATGGGTTGATCTCTTGTTCCCCTTCTCACCTCATTCCTCATCCTTTATTCCTTCCTTCTTTCATGGATGAATTTCTTGAGGATCGAGTCAGCCTCTCTGGTTCAATCTAAGGTATCATGCTAGCTAGCAGATTTTAGAAGCTAAGAGATCAGCTACTTCCATATCAGGGATCATTGCAGTAGCAACTTTCTGTGCCTGTGGAACTGACCAATTAATAACAGTGTGTTTAATTTCTTTTTGTTTAATTCAAATGATTAAAAGTCAATTGTTCTCATTCTTTTCATTTACATACCAAACTACTACTGGTATATTGAATGTAAAACAGTGAACAATTTCTTTTACTGTTAGATTTAATGCAATGGTTAATTTTAGACATAATGGTTTCTATAAACCCCAGAATAATTAATTAGTGGTATTTTTTAAAAACCATTAATGTCACTGTAATCATTTTTTTCTTTAATTACAGACAAGACATATACTTTTGTGTCTGAATTTTAAATCATTGATAACACATTTTATTGCCACAAAAAATGTAGATAGTTAAAACAAGCAATTATTTCACTTGTAGTTAACTTACAGCTAGTTTTAAGCAGTACGAGTTTAGTATTGTTTTCTTGGATATGGTTTCTTCTGAATTCAAGCACATTTATAATATTCAAATGTATCATGTAGATATAAAACTCAAGAGTCTTTATATACTTTAAGGATGTGAACATACCAGAAGAGTTTGTATATCAAGAATTTGGTGAATTCTTGATGTATAAAACTCATTTTACATAATTATAATTCTTGATTATAAAACTCAAGAGTCTGTATACTTTAAGGATGCGAACATACCAGAAGAGTTTGTACATCAAGAATTTGGTGAATTTCTTATTTGATAAAATTTCTTTATTACTGTCATCTGATGAAGAAGGGGTCATTGAACTAAAGCAGATGGTGGATTTCATTCTCCGAATAACCTGCTATTCTTCTTCCTTGCTGGCGGAATTGCTACTATGTAACCTTCAGTGACAACCACTGCTTAGGTCGAGTTGTTGTTCAAGGTAGGAAAAAAAGATGGTGATCAAAGTCTGTAATAATAACTGACATGCAAAGTCAGCTGTTAGAGAAAATAAAATGAGTTAATGCATATGATGATTTTAAAGTGCGTTATATTCAATGGATTTATCTAGAAATATTTACAAAAAAAAATATTATCAAAATTGAAGATAGTGAAAAACTATCAGAGACTGAAAGAAAATTTCAGTTGAGATAAATATATTGTAATATAGTGTTATGTTTCAGTTAAAGAGTAGTACAGAAAATTGAAGATATTTCTGAACTAAAATCTGTAAATGAACATTTCTTACCTTTCTCACAACTGTATGGATGTCTCACGGATCTTTAAAAAGTTTATATATCAGTAGAAATAATAATAAACTATTGTATAAATAAAAAACAAATCATTTTATCATGAACTATATGAACTTAGAACGCACCTATAGAAATGAACATGAAAATAATATTCCCTATCACCACCATTTGAATTGAAAGTGGAACATGCCTGGGTACAATATTTATCATCATGATCTAACACAGTAGTTCTCAACAGGTGTGCCGCAGCACAGTAGTGTGCTGCGAGATCGGCTTGGTGTGCCGCAAAATGTCTGACTGACACTTTGTGATTATTTTGGAAAAACCAAAAAAATGTATATATTTTTTACAAAAATTGTAACACATTTAATGTGAAATTTGAGCTTGTTGTTTCTTACACAAAAAATCAATGCAGGGTCTAATTGTTGAAAGGCACACTTACATTTCTTGATCAACAGAGAGTAGTCTCTCTCCTTTCTTGTTTTTGATTCTCATTAGTGCCGAGAAGCCTAGCTCTCATAAGTACGTGGTTGGAAAATGTAATAAAATATTTACAGCTTACACTGGTATTACAGGATACTCTTTTTTTGCCAATAGCCAAAACTTTTTAAGTGGTAGATCATTGTACTTTAATTGTAGTGTTCTATCTGTCTGAAGTTCAGCAAGCTGTTCTTCTTGCTCAAAAGATAATGCAGTTGGTGACTCAGACAGCATGATGTAGGGATTGCGCACCCAATCATACTTATCAATATGTTGGGGAAAATACTGTGCCATTTTGTCTTCAAGAGACATGAGGTGATTTAAATTTAGTTTTCCAGTGATATCATCCTGAAGCAAAAACACAGCTTAGAGCGCGCTAGTCTTGACGCAGCTTCCAATGTTGCCAAGTCAGCATACACACTGTTGTCAAAACGTGCATTGTGCCGCGGAAAATTGTGATGTATGAAAGTGTCCCGCGAACCAGAAAAGGTTGAGAACCACTGATCTAGCATTACAGCTAGCTATTATGCTTATCCAGTATGAAAGAGCAAAATTGATCTAAAAATTTTAATAAAAAATTTGAAGTAATTATAGATTTTAATAAAAATGTTTAGTAAATGATTTTTTTTTAATGTTTTCTTTTTCAGAACAGTTCAACGAACGACATCAATACTACTGCAGATATTGAAGTATGTTGAATATTAACAGTGCCAGTATTGATCTTATAATTATAAAGTTTTGAGTTTTCTTTCATGTAATATAAAAATCAGTCAGGGAAAGAGTTCAGGTATTAAAGAAATGACCAATTGATGTAATGAAGTGTTTAATAGGAAGAAAGAGCTTCAAAATAGGTGAAAGAAATACATTATTAGAAACAATACAATTACTACTGAAAACCAGATTGTTTTCTCATAGAAGATCAAGATGAATCAAGAAATTAAATAGGAGCAGCAATCCTAAAAACAAAGGTTATTCAAATAGTAATGTATATAAAGATTGGAAAAGCTGTAGAGATGAGCTGCCAAAAGAAATTATAAAATATCTTAAAATAAAAACTCCCAAGAGGAGATAACATTGTCTTTTGTGATCTACAACAGTGTGATGTAGTCAGAAGATTTTCTTTAAAATATGATTCAAGCCCCAAAATCCATGGGACAGTAAAGTGTAAAGATCACAGGATAATTAATTTAATACTGCATTCAGCATAGATCTTCTTCTAAAAAATAATAAAATAAAAATTGAATTCAGGAAATAAAGAGGCATGAAGGATTAACTATCTGTGTGAGAGAGAGATTTATATAGTCAGAAGTAAAGGAATAATAATATGTTTTAATACATTAAAAAAGCTTTCATAGCATTAAATGGGATGAACTAATAGAGTTATTATAAACCCAGAGGTTGACTGGAAAGATAAAAGGTTAATTAAGGAATTGCACTTTAATCAGAAAATAGTAGCTATTAAAAAAAGGTGAAAATATTCTGCCTTATCCCAAACCTTGTTTACTATATATGTTCATATAATCAGAATGTTTTAGAAGAATGTGTTAGCACTGAAGGAAAGAAAATAATTTGTATAAGGCTTCATTTCTCAACCTTTCAGTATTTGTGATCCAATTTTCAGTCTTAATTTTCATTGCACCCCTCTCTCATATAATATTAATGTATACCAACAGTAATGTAATTTGAGTATTTTGACACTAAAGCTATACTATGACCTTAATTACAAACCTTACAAATCACCATGAATAAGTAAATTTATTGATATTTGGTAACACTAATCTGCTGCATTGACAAGACCAGAATCAATGCCTCTCTACTGCAATGAAGATGTCCGTTTCATTGCCTATGTTCAATTTTGTGATTGTATGTCAACATTAGAAAAACTACTTTTCTGCAAAAAAATAGAACTCAAAGCAACAGCACTCAGACTATTTGCTATCTTAAATGATTTTATAACCGAGGCAGATATAGAGTGGAAAAATTGCTTTGGAATATGTACTAATGGTGCTCGTTCAGTGTCTTGAATATTCCAAAGTATACAAGCATTTGTGAAACAAAGATCTCTACAGCGTGTCTGGACACATTGCATGATCCACAGAGAAGCTCTGGCTTCCAAACAAATGAGTGTAGTCTCAATATTGTGCTAATAATGGTTATAACTGTAATAAATTATATAAAAGTGAGACCCCTAAAATCAAGAATCTTTTCTGCACTTTGAAAATCATGGGTGCAGTACAGTTCATTCAGCGTCACTATTTTATTGTGAGGCAAGATGATTATTACGTGGGAAATTTTTGCAACATGTTTATGAATTAAGTGATGAAATTGCCATTTTTCTAGAAGAGAAGAACTGACTAGAAGCTGAGAAGTTTTGGGATGGTTTAATTGTGATGGAATTGAGGTACTTGTTCAACATATTTGAGAAATTAAACCCCTTGAATCTTCAACTCTAAGGAGCAAATACACATATGTTGGATATGAATGATAAAGTTAATGCTTTTCGAAGAAAAGTGGAATTGTGGAGCAAAAACCTAGAACTCTTTGAATATCTGGATGAATGAGTTAAAACTTAGAAGGCTGAAAAACAACATGTGAACTTATTTTTTTAACCATTGAAAATCATTTAGTCATGCTGGCAAAGAATTTTAAGAAGTATTTTCTTGCTGATGACAACTTGGTAGCAAGTTATAAGTGGGTTAGGGATCCACTTCAAACTACTTCCAAAGAGCTCTCAACTGCCAAAGAAGAAATCTTCATAGACTTCATCAAAAATGACAAAATCAAAAGACAATTTAGTAGTAAATTACTCTGTGAATTTTGGTCAGGGATAAATTAAAGTCAGTAGATGGATGATGGGTTTTCTGAACTGAAAACATTTTCAGCATCTTTTTACCATCTTTTAATAACAAAGAAAATAAACATATAGAAATATAGAAAATATAGCTGAATATAGTGTCTATTTCTAATATTAAACCTTCCTTCGAAAAACTTTGCTCTCAAGAGAGTCACTAATAAAAAAATGATTAAACTTGTATTTTATTTTAAGTTAATTATTAAGTACTTTGTTTAGTACTGATACAATGCTATTTATAAGTATATTACATCAGTTTAAATGTGTATTTTATTATTTATTATATCAAAATGTATTTTGTTTTGCTTTCTTTTCGGTAAATTAATAATTTTTTTTTTTATATTTTCTTTTCGATATGCCTGCAACCACATTTAGTGTTATCACACTCCCTAGAGGAGCACACCCCACAGGTTGAGAAACACTAGCATAAGGTTCACAGATGATTTCAAAATTAAAAAATATTATGACAGAAATTAAGGAATTAAACATAATGAGAATAGAAGATAATAAGCTGATGAATGTATCTTCATAAAAGGAGGAAAGAATTAAATCAGTAAAATGTTTCAGATATTTAGAAAGCATGTTAGTAGAAGATTGGGAAAGTAAAATGAAAATTCAAACCAGAATACCAGTAGATAAAGAAGAAATTAGATAGAAAAAAACAGTTACACAATTAGAAGGAGTTAGACCTAAAAAAAGCATTGTGTACAATATATATTATGTGTTATATTTTCAAACATTTTACCGGTGAATCAAATAAAATAATTTAAACAATTATAATACAGTCAGAATAAAAAGGTAGAAATGAATTAATATAAAATACCACTCATTGTCGTGACAGGGTAGATAATAGAGGTTTTAATTTATTGACATAGACTCATACTTACGGACAAAATTTATTTTAATTAATGTGTAATTTTTATTTTTGACTCCTGAAGATGGAGTGTAACTGATAGTGCTACAGTTAGGTAAGCATTTTTACCTTTTTATTCTTAATGTATCTGATGATTATAATACAATAGTTGTTGAAATTATTATATTATGTGTTACGTCTATATGAGTTCTGTATAGGCATGAAACGTCGACAAAGAAAAGTTGAAGATATATTAAAAGTGGGAATGGAGGAAATAGGAGAAAATAATTTGATAGACAGGGTAAAGATGAAGTAATTAGAAAAGTGAATGATAATAAAAGCTTAATCAGAACAATTCAGAAAAGAAAATCCTACTTTTTTTTTTTTTAACCTTCAGAACCACCGTTAAGGTATATCTTCAGAGGATGAGATGAATATGTGAAAAATGCTACTGGTCTGAGTATCACAAGAGGAGAAGTTTGATAAAAATAGTACTATAATAATCAGTAGAGGGTGCAAAGAAGAGACATGAAAAAGAGTAAACATTATGTACAAGAAAAAATGAAGTGGAGATAATCAGGAAATCAGAAATTTAGCTGAAAATTAAAGAGAATAAATACTAACATGATGCAAGGAATTGGACTCAGACAACCATATTATAGTGACATTATTGGTGTGCTTGTTGACAGTGATGTAAAACATTATGTGAAAACTAATTTCATCAATCTGATCAAAGCACAATTGGTTTGAGTATTTCTACTATTTTCTATCCTGGAGTATAGTGTAGCGATTTAGGATTTGTTCTGTATGCCTGTTTTATGACAAAATTGATGATTCTAGATATGAATTCAAACAAAAAGTCAGACCATGAGGTGAAAACTGTATTTTTAAGTAAATACTTTATCTCATCAGGACAACTTTTATTTCTAAAATGAAATGTATCATTGATGCAATTAACTTTTTTTTTGTAATTTAATTTTTGACTAACAAATACTTTTTTTTTTAATTACAAGGTGTGGCTATTAAATAACGAGACTGATGTTGTAAAACATTTTATTTTAAATTTATACATATTTAGTTATTATCCCCTTCAATATTCAACGCTCCTCTATGTCTACAATGCTCTACGCGAATTTTCCATTGGTCAAAACAGTGCTAGAAGTCTTCTTTTGTGAGCTCTTTCATGATGCATGCTGCTTTTCCTTTCACAGTTTCAATGGTCTGAAGTCTTGTTCCTTTTAATGTAGATTTGACCTTTGAGAACAGATAAAAGTCACATGGTGCTCTAGGTCAGATGAATAAGACACATGGTCTAACACTGGAATGTTATACTTGGCTAGAAACGTCTTGATAGACAATGCATTGTGCAACTGCAGATAATGCAGTTGTCCTGATGAAGAACCTATGACTTGTTCTTCCACAATTCGGGTCGTTTTTTTCTTATTTTTTTCATGTAGTTGAGGAAGGACCTAAAGATAGTAATGTTGAGTAATAGTTTGACCTTCAGGAACTCAGTAAAGGTACACAATCCCATGAATATTGAAAAAAAACAGTCATCATCACTTTGAATTTTGATTTGTTCATTCGAGCTAATTTAGTTCTCTGTGAAGTTGGAAGCCTTCCAATGCATGGATTGACACTAAGTTTCTGGATCATAAGTGAGAAACCAAAATTCATCACATGTTGTCACTCTTTCCAAGAAATTTGAGTCATTTTCAGAGGCATTCAAAGTGTCAGAATAAACATTTTCATGAGTTTATTCTTATTCGATTGTGAGAATTTCAGGCACAATTTTTGCTCACTCTTTTTGCATGTTAAAATTTTTATGTAAACTTTGTCTTGTGCATTCATTGTCAAGTCCTGCAGTTTCAACAATCGCATGAATAGTTAATTGACGGTCAGATCAAATCAGATTACCAAATTTTTCAACATTTTTATTCGTTTTTGACATGGAAGAACAACCCAGGCGAACATCATCTTCAAAGTCTTCTCGGCCAACTTGGAAACGCTTAAATCACACAAAAACCCATGCACATGATAAAAATTCATTGCCATATACTTTTTTTTTAATAAAAGATAAGTTTCAGTAGCAGTTTTTCCAACTTTCATATGAAATTTCACTACAATTCTTTATTCTAATAAAACACATCATTTTTTCAGCAAAACAAATAACAGGTGTTATCCAAACGAAGGTCATAGCCAGACTAATATTCCTACTGAAACTGGAGTGGCAACAATTGAAAGAGAAGACTTCACACTATACAGCTGTCGGTGGTATGAATTTGGCGCATGCACAGTATGGCGCATGTATTAGCATTAGTCACGTTACTTAACAGCCACACCTCGTATAAAAACATAATTATAACATTGGCTGTATATTAAAAAATTTATATGTTTATTAGTTTTAATTCTTTTGTTATTTTTAATTATTGCAAACTGTAGAACGAATTATGTGATTAAGTATGATTAAGCGAATTAGTTCTGAAATAATTTTCTTGTTAATGAAAAGGTTACTTTGAATTAAACATTTTTCTTTCAAGGCATACTGCAGTATGATACGTGGTGAATTTTTAAGCACTGTAGAACTATCATATTATAAAGGGATGCAGTTTGTTTATGTTACACAGTAGCATTAGTTGTAGAGGAAAGATTCTATGCACAGCATTCATCTAAAACACGAGTATAAAGTGGTTATGGCACTTAATACACAACAATTACTTTGCTGGTGACCTGACATGAATTACTAGATATTCCCAAAAATGTCAAGACATTCTCAAGGATAACAAGTGTTCCATGCAAAATTTACAAAGAAAATGAAGAGTGAAATAGATTTTTGTTATTTTCTTCACTGAGCCAGATATTTTATTGCACATCACCAAGGCTATTCCTGCTGAAATGCATGTAATATTCAGCCCTTCAATTGACACTTTCTTTCTTTTCATCATAGCCACTGGCTCTATAATGAACACCATTATTCTCAGAAAAAGCAACTCTCACTGGTGTCTCTTGTATGTCAAGTGTTTTACATGTACCCACAACTATAAGAAAGGCTGGAACAGAGTAATGCTGTAAATTAATTTACTGCTGTCTACTGTGAAACAGTGCAGTATGCTTTAGCACTGAGTCAACTCAATAGAATGTCTTTAACAATCTATTTTACATGATTTTTCTGGTTTCTGAATTTTATTATCTCTCTTTATTATTTTGTATATGTAAGTTTATTATTATGTTATTCTATTTTTAAATTATTTCAGTAAAAGCTATTGTTTTCATTCTAAATTAAAGTACAGATGTAAACACTGATTCTGTAAAAGAAAGAGACATACTCGGTTGATCATATTTCTTTGAGACAATGGAAGGATTTACATGAAGAAGTGTCTTTAGTCTAAATATATCTGATCATCTAGTAGTATCTGATAGTCAAAAGACTAGACAAAATCTGATTGTTTTGCTTAAGACTCAGAACTTAAGTAAAACAATCAGAAAGTTAATAATGTACAATTTGTCTGCTTAGCTCTACTAATGATCGCTCCAACTTTGACTGTTTTTCAGGTTCCTTTGGAAATCGGTTTGATTCGGCAGTTTCCATTTACATCATCTGCTCAAAATATGACTGTTATAAGTAGAATTCTGGGAGCCAGAAATATGACTGTATTTTCAAAAGGTGCACCAGAGAAAATTATACATCTCTGTAATATCAACACTAGTAAGTTAGATAAAAGTGAATTGTACCTTTATTCTGAGTTCAACTTGTTGCTGTATTGCTTTCAAACTAAGACTGAAAGTAATGCCTGTTGAAAATTAAGTAATATTAAACATTTTTATTAACATAATTAAACATTTTAATTAAAAAATATTTTATTTGTGTAATATCTAAAACAAATATTTTTCATTACATTTGATCAAAATTTACATGTAATTTTAGTTACAGTTCTTGACTGCATAGTTATTAATTTTATTTTAGTCAAATTGTTCTTTTATTTAATTTGATTGATTCCTTGGGGTTTAAGTTTTTCTATGAAAAAATTTAATTTTAATGAAAAATTTTCTCTTCCAAGTTTATATTTAGGTGTAAAGATCTTTTTCATTCTGTTTAGTTCACATTAATCAATCCAATGATTACATTTTATGAAGGGATCTTCCTAATAAAGTAACACTTATATTAATTAAAAGGAATACAAGTAATTACAGAATGGGAGTTTTCTGGTAAATTTTCTGTTAACTATTTTATACTTAGTAAACTTAATTTATTTTTTGTAATAACTTTCAAAGTTATGGTTAAAATATTTCATTTTTGTTGACTATTCAAAAATATTGTATGAACTTTTATACCTACTCTTTTTTTAAAGATTTTAAAGCACATTAAAAAAAGAAATTCTTTTAATTCAGTCTACTGTTTTCCAACCTTCCTTAATAACAGTGGAAATTTAAAAATTTATGAAACAATTCTCTTTTACTTTAAAAAAAAAAGAAGAGGTTATATTAAGTGAATCCATGTTTCTTTATCAATCCAAATTTCTAGATTACCACAAATATAGAGTTAATAAATTGGTCGATGCATTAAAAATTTGTTTATTATGGCAGACTTTTTTCATGTTTTTTATAAGGGATGATCAATATTAGTGTTTTATATTTTTTACAAAAAATTTTAAAAATCTTACATCTTTCACCATTTCTCTGACTAGACCAAATAGATAAAAAAGAAAAGTGCAAAGAATAATAATGAAATTTTGCCTTAATTTATTAATGATATTAAAATGCTTGCAAGAAATAGATAAGATAAAATATATTTTACAAAATTATCATCTATCTCCAAACTAAACTTAAGAAGGACAGATAATCGCACATTCTATGTCTAATTTGTTTTAAACCTACTAACCTATTGCTATTAGGATCAAATCTGCATATACAAAACTGTTTGGCCACACTGTCTTAGCAACCTGTACTACACTTCTAGTTTGGGAGGCAATTGGACACCAATTTACTGGCATCTAAGCAAACTTGCACACCACTGCAGAAATTATAAAATTTGAAATTTAGGTAGTAATAAATTTAATTTAGAGGGATGAGAAAAGGGACAGGGTCTATCCCCCACCATCTCTATGTCTATGATTTGTATCTAAGTCTCATGATTCCCTCTTCTAACTTATCGTATTTACCTACTACTTTTTGTTAACACATTTGATAAAAACAATTATCAGAAAACTTTTAGACTTATTAATCATGAAGTTGTTAGTTAAGGACAATATTTCTATATCCCATACATACATGTTTACCAAAACAAGAAATTATTATTTATAGATATAACAATTAACATTATTTTAAATATTTACATAATTTCAAAAGCCATAGTTGATAAAACATGTGTAGCAGTTAAACTGAATAATTTCAGATTCTTCTTAGACAATATTAAATTTTATTAAAAAATAATAATACTAATAATAATAGAAGAAAGAAAAACTAAGAAATATCATTTTTAATAAAATAATAAATCAAAATGTAAAATAAAATATAGAACAATTAAATAAATTTGTAATAAAATTGATAAAATCTCCCTTTATCATATTTTCCAGCAAATATTCTTTTCATTATGTTTACAAATAAATTTACATGATTACATAAAATAATATACATAATATTTTGTATTTATTTTCTAAGTAATAATATTAGATATATTCCAAAAATGTACGTATATTTTCCTCTCTAATAATTGTCTAGGTTCTCATGATTAAATAAGTTATAAGAATCATATACTGACCTTCAATTGCCAAAAAGTAAACCAGCTGTAAAATGTAGAACACTGCATCATTTTGGTTGGTTGAAATGAACTGTCCACTCACATACTCAAATTTATTTATTTCTAAAACTTGCTTCCTTGTAAGTTACACTACTCACTAGTAAGATTGATCAGGATTTTATTCATTCTTTTAACATTGGCTACCCGATCTGAACAGTTATATTCATAAAGTAAGGGCTGTCGGCTTATATTTAAATATTTGCGGATCTGAACGGAGATTCAGGCACACAGGGCCATCTATCGGCTATTTACTAAGTTGTTGTTGTTAAATAGTCGCTTGCCTGCCGGTGAATGCATATCGCAATGTCCGCGACAATCGTTTCATTCGCCACCCATTATGAAGTGTGCGATGTGATTGAAATTTTTTGTGCAAAAGAATCAACTGCTGAAATTCATCGGGAATTGTGCCTAGTATATGGATCTACAAAAATGATTGAAGGAAAGGTTAGCCAATGGTGTCGAGACTTTAAAAATGGCCGCGCAAATGTGCATGATGAAGAGCAGAGTGGCAGGCCCAGTATTCAGACCGACGGAAAGGACGTCATTTTAGTTGATTTCTTGAAATGTGGATCAATAATTGTAGCTGACGTGTACTGCGAAACATTCACCAAACTGAGACGTGCGATCCAAAATCAACGACACGGGAAATTGTTGTCCGGCGTAATCTTCTTTCACGACAACGCGCGTCCTCAACCTCTGCTTTAACCAAGAAGATTCAAGATTTTTGTTGGGAACTTTTTGACCACCCCCCCATATATTCCCTACATTGCACCTAGCGACCTATTCATTTTCTTGCATTTGAAAAAGTGGCTTGGTGGACAACGGTTTAAACACGACGAGGAACTCAAAGCTGTTGTTGTCAGTTGGTTCAATTCCAAGGCACGGAAATTCTATGCAGAGGGGTTAAAGAAACTGATGCAGCGTTTCGAGAATTGCTAAGAACTGAAAGGAGATTATGTGGAAATGTGAATTAGATATGTAGTAAACTAAAACCGTAAATAAAATCCTTTTCTCATGAATACACTTTTTTTAATGACCAAACAGCCCTTAATTTATGAATATGCTACATATTTGTTACTGAGTGCCAGAAATATTTCTACATAGCACAAGTCATGTTGAAAAAGCATAGGCAACATATGTACAAGAGAGGGATGAATATTATTTCTTGAAAATGAGAAAAATTTTAGTTAAGATTCCCTCCTCATTCCAAGACTAGTTACAGCATATATTTAAAAAATGAAAATATTTTATTTTCAACTGATGACTGCAATAAAAGAGGTTTATATTATATAAACCTTATATACACTATAAGTATATATATTTATTTATTTATTTTTTATTACACTAAGTTTAATTATTACTGTTCTGTTATTACATCTATAAGCTGGTACTACTTACTAACAGCATGTAAAACAGTTTAATAAAATTTTACTAATCAGCAGAAAATAAAGTAAAATTTATTAATCTATTGCAGAACAATAAAACCAAACGCAAGAAAAACAAAATATTATTAATTATTGTAGAAGGAGGGCTATGAGTCAGCTGGTTTGAAGCGGTATCCTTTTTGTCAGAGATAGAGGGCCTGCACAAAACTGGAAAATGGATTTTAAAATGTGCATTCACATATGACAAAAAAATGTGTTTTTATACACATTGAACAAAGATTTAATTAAATACATCTCATGTTTTATCATTTTTCAGAATTTAAAAATCACAACTGTTACAAAATATTTTTTTCATTAATATCTCAGAAACTATTTATTGATTCAAATTATGTTCCATTAAAATATGAAACAGTTTATTTTGAGTAAAATGATATCTCTCATATTCAATTATAATTTCAATATATAGCCAAATTCTAGCAGATATCATTATAGTATGTCATTGTCCCAACTTCAAATTGGAGAGAAAGTCAGAATGAATTTTGAGCCATATGTCTTTCCCCTGCTGTGAAAAAGAAGATATTGTTTATTAATAAATGAGCATTTGTTCCTTTTTATAATACATATTTTTATCATAGAGCTAACCAGTTAATTGCATTGTATTTAGAGCAACAGAAATAATTTTTTTTTTTCATTAAACAAAACCATACATGGGTCATTTATAGAAAAAAAATAAAATAAAAGTTATATATAAGTTAAATATAACTTTTATAGTAAGTTACCATAAATATTATATTTTCTTATAAAGAATTTTCAGAACTTTATCATTTTTATAAATTTCCTTAATTGTAGCTTCTGTTCAAAGTGGTGACCTCAACTTTAATGCATGCTTCACCATATGACAATAAAGAATTCTAAATTTGTTTCAAGAACCCTGTGGATGTTGAATGTTTATAAATCCCTGCTGTATTCTATGATGTAGTTCTCCCATGTCTGGTACTTCTATCTTATTCACTAATCCCAAACATTTACAGATGAAGTGTGACATTTTCTAACATAGTATGCCATTGTCCTGTTATTATTAAGTTGTCATCAGCTCATCACTCACAAATCATCTGCTTCTTCATATGTTTTATTTCTTTGTTTGGTGAAAAAGGCAGTGATATAAACGTATAATAGTGCGGTTGACTCAAGTTTGAGGTCTGATATAATCAAGGTAACTTCTTCAGTGTGTTGTTTATAATAACATAACCAGTGATAAATCTTCTTACTCATGATTATTCCTGCTCCTCCATTTCAATTTTCTGATTTTATATTAAAAATTATATTTCCCAAACCAAAAATCTTGCTTTTTTACTATTTTACTTTGCTAATTCGTACTGTATCTGTACTTAATTTATCCTATTGGCCTTATTAAACTATCTAACCTCTATCTAACTCTCATATATTCTTATCATATTTTTTATACAAGTTTTCATATTCTTTTCTACAACGAAAAGGAAAGAAGAAAACATTTCCTCAAAAATTACAGCTGTATTTTTCATTGATTTTAACCACATAATGCCTAGAACACAGAGCGATGAACAATACAAATGCAGAGCTATTAAGGTCATATTCATGAATCTACTGTCATACTCAGTATCTACTGAAAGTATTACTGCCTCTTTTTAGGAATTATTCCTTTGTTAAGTTTTTAAGTTCTTTACAAGTATTCTTGTATGAGTCAAGCCTCTCCACAGATAGTTATCTGTGAAAAATCAGACTAATTGTTCCTTACTAAAAGAAAATTAATAAACTCTTGAAAAGAAGTAATATTTTTTTTAATGATTAATTCACTAAATAAGTTCAAAGCTCGCGAGTGGATATAAATAAATAAATTGTGAATGGATTTAAATAGATTGAGGAAGTAAGAATATCATTGCTTTTCAAGAGGATTTGTTTTTTTTCTAATTATAAAAATATAGTATGTTGAGACTGTCACATACATATAATTTTATGTTTCTATTGTTACATATTCTTTAACAGTTCCTGAAAATATTAACAACATTTTGGGACGTTTTACTGCAGCCGGTTACAGGGTGATTGCACTGGCATATAAGGAGTTGCCTAAGAGATTCACTTGGACTCAGGCTCATAGAGTAACTAGAGATCAAGTAAGAAAAATGCACTTATCTTCATTTGTTTAAGTAGTCTTTTAGTTAGACAGTGAACTTTTTCAGTTGATCCTGCAAGTCTTTGTTTCCAGGTTTTATGAAATCTGCATTAAAGAATTTGATCATTAATTTCTTTTAGACTATTCTGTAAAATCATTTCAGTGAAGTTATTTTTCTAATAACTTCATTAGAAAAGTATTTATCTTTATAAATTAATATTATTCTGTCAAATTGTTCTCAGGCAGCATAACATTTATTAAGTGCTAGAAGTTAATAAAATTAAAATAAAAGTTGTAGATTTTCTTGTAGAAAATAATTAATATTTTCTAACATCATACAGTACTAGTGAACAGACTATTTTCTAACTCCTCCATAGTATGATCATAAATTAAATTAATGTGATTTCAGTGATGAGAGTGAAAGTGGTATTCGAGATTTATTTTCAATCTTTCCTGGTTTCAATTTCTAGCATATGCCTGCTATTTTCATTATCATAAGAAATGATTAAATAAATGTCTTTTTGAAACAAAGACCTTAAATTTTGAATCCATTCTATAAACATTTGCAAGTTGATCATTGATTTGAACCACATAACCACATTTCCTCAGAAAATTGAAGGGAGAGTGTTGATTTTTCATATGTTCTGAACAATAACATATCAGCAAAGATACTTAAATAAAACATACTTTAAATACATAATAAAATATGAATTTAAAACCAAAATAATTTTTTGAGACGGCTAAATGGAGAGCGTCATTTTTCTTAAATCATTATTTAATAATTTTTTCCACTGTAATTTTTTTTGAATATACATTTAAAAGCTTGGGAATGAAGGCCATTAGCCTTTGCTTATTTTTGGATCTATAAGTAAGATAGCTCC
>JAAAKQ030477498.1:0-22802 GCA_010016005.3 Zanna intricata
AACGGTTATATATAAAATTATTAATATTTGCTAAATTCTTTCTTAGGAAAAAGTCCAGGCTAATTCCTTATCCTATTTCGATGTCTGATTTCATAATTTGTTATGGTTATAAGTGGATTTTTTTTTTAATTTTTCAATTTTTACTAGTATTTTCGACTTCCATGATATGGCTGCACAAGCTTCAAGCTTGTGCGTGGGATATAGAAATTGAACTTTGAATCATTTGAAAAATGCCATGCCTGACCGGGATTCAAACCCAGGACCTCCGGATGAAAGGCCGAGCCCCATTCACTCCGCCAGATAGATCGGAAATTTTAAGTTCATAGTATTTGACGTTCATCGTGTTGAGGATAAAATACAACAATGTATTGCACTATCATCACTAGCTTTTAAGAAAAAATAATAAGTTTTGTAATTAAAAATTCAATTTTAGAGAATTTACTACCTTTACCTTTAACGATCTACCTTATCCTTTTCTTTAGCATTAAACTTTTGTTATTACCTGTATGTAGCTACTTTAGTTACTTCTTCTGCAACTATTTCGTTGATGGACTCTTTCGGGTATCAACTTTGTATCGAGTTCTTAAAGAACCAAAAATATGTTTGCTACTATACCGAGATGCAAATTATTTTTAATATTTTATCTTTAATCTGCTTCTATCTCCTTCGATTGAAATCAATAATTTTTCGTTTACTGAGAAAAAAAGATTCCGTAAAACATAGTCAAATATAAAAGCAACCTTGATATTCTCATATAGGAATTTTGGGTAAAAGATATAGATTCAAAGTATCGTGAGTAATTGTATTAATTTCATTCGTTATAGTTATATCTTCAGATATAACTCAATGTTTGAAAGAAAAAAATATGGGTTTTATACTATATTAAATCTTGTTTTCCTGAACAGAACACTTTTTTTAAAATAATAAACTTTAAAAAAAAAAGTACTGTAGAAATTAACCGGTTAAATATAAACTGTACCTCATTTTTGCCTATTTCCTGTTTTACCGATGTTCTAACTCAGGATTCTATAGCTTCATTGAGAGATGACATTAAAAAAAATAGTGTTAAGGTATATTGAAGAACAGAGTGATTAAGTATTTTTAAAATTTATTTTCTAGTCGTTTGATTTTAGCAGTTATTAAAAACAATATTTGTTTAGGCTATATTTTGTTGTATATATATATATATATATATATATATACATTTATTTATTTAACTATTCCTTTAAAAAGCATACAAATTTCGATTTTCTTAAAAATTTCGATTGTATTCAATAACACACGTTATTGAAGACAAAAATAAAGATAAGACGTTATTTAGTCTTCAATAATGTGGGGTATCACCGCACTATCCCTGGTATCCCCGATCCAGCCAGCCTCCTAGATCACCATAAGGTTTGGTTTGGTTCAGCAATCACCATAACGTCTCCCACAACCTCCCTATTAGTAGCCCAAAGGAGGTCGTGAGAGCGTCTGCTCCTGTTTACGTTAAGCTGCGTAACCTTAAATTTGTGGCACGTTGTCCGCTACGCAGATTACGGCCCTCCATACCACATCTTTTACAAACCACTCTTTCGCGTCATCCAGCCTTGATGTGTCCATCCATGTTAAATTGAAAACATTTCTTGGACCTATTTGGTCCCTTTTACGATGCCGGCTTGGTCGAAATCCCAGCATCGTTAGCAGCGGTCCTGCTCCACGGCCGTTTCTACAGGGCAAGAAACCAGTCCAATCTGGAAGCGCCCTCTCCGAATGATCTTCTCTGTCTCTTTACTGGAAACCGTCATCGAAGCCACTTGTATGCCTGAATGAGTAGGCCACATCATGATGGTCTGCCTCCTCTTCTTATCCAACACAATTACATCCGCTACCACTCTAGATACTTCCTCTTCTGTTATAAGAGCGTCCACATCTTTTATTGCAATTCTCTGTTATCACTCTCTTTTTCCCAGGGTAATCTTCATTCCCGCAACCCCCTCCTGCAATTTCTTCATTAGTTTTTTCTAGTCCTTCCGTCTCATCCTTAACTCTTACATCGATATCTTTTCCTTGACACTTGCGAATTGAGAATTTCCTGTTTCTCCTCACCTTACCACTCCTTAACCTTTTTGAGGAGATCCACAAAGGACTTTTTTTCTGAACATCGGTGCCTTCACTACTAACGTCTTTTCCTTCTCAGTAGGTATTCTACTGGCCAATCTTTCCCTTTTAGATTTGGCCTTCACCACTCTATCAACATAGAGTTCTGTTAGTTCTCCGCCCCGCGTACCCCAAAAATTTCTTAAGTTTCTTAAACTGGACGCGTGACCCTCTACCACGCTGAAGAATATATCGTGCGTCATCTGCAGAAATATCTCTGACACTCCTTTCCTGAAATGGAGGATGTTCCCCTCCCTTATCGATGACTCGATCACCAGGGTGAACACTCTCTTCTCGAAATCCTCCATGTTTTCCCTTGGAGAATTGTAGCCATCTCAGTGCATGCAAGTAGTTCGCCCGCCTACAACTGATCCTCCATTGCCAGGACCTAACTTCTCGGAGTCGTCTTAAAAATCGACTATGAGAACCTACTTTTTACTTTGGCAGGGTCAGAAACAACCGTTAACTCTTTCTCCCTTTCCTGGAAAACTGAATTCTGGAGCTCTACAGTCTTCTTGAACCATTCTGTGCTCCACTTGGAAGCTATCTCTTTCTTCTTCTCCTTTGCAGCAGCAGCTTCAGCCGACTCGCTAACCTCTCGTCGAACCTCTGGAGCTGGTGTACTGAAGCTCTTGTTGTTGCATACTCTGGCTTCTTTTAACCACTTATAGGTGATCAAGCATCCAAACGACTCACTTTTAGCATTAGATGCCCCTTAGAGTTACTACTGATGTAGAAATCCCCAAGCAACCACTCTATCCAAAAGCAGAAGGTACAGGAATTCTGAAACCTCTGTATTTGTAATTAAATAAATATATAACTCGAAATCTATACAATAAAATGTTAATAAAATAATACCAAATGTCAACTAATACAAACTAGGTAGCACTACTGATGCTATCAAACAATAACAAAGCCACTTATCTCCACCACCCTAGCTGTTCAAATTAGATGACAATAGACTACACCTGCACCAGTCAATAGCAAAATAATATACACAACACAATTATAAACATCATTAACACACTTACAGTTGTAACTTACGCGTATTACTCTTCCACACTCAATTATGACCCTTATAACCAGTATCAATAAGGATTATACCTTAAAAGACCGAAAAGCAGTACAATCCGTTCTCCAAAAACTCAAAAAAGCGGAACACGTCCAAGCAAAAATCCGCCAATCAAAACCAAACGTCCAAAACATTAGAAAACCGAAAAAAACCATCCAGAGGTTGCTATTAGCAGCAAAATATTTATTCCTTTTTAATCCCTTTTCTATCTAGAAGTAAGTAATATTCGTTATATGGCATACTTGGACCGTTATTTTTTAAGACCATCGAGAAACGCTACAACCGTAACTAAAGTGAGTTATAAAAACACGGTCACAACATGTGCAGCAAGAATTATTTCGATTTCCATAAATTATGTAGTTCTCGAAATACTGTGCTACAAATCGTACTGCTTTTAGAGAACTCTTTCAGACCCGTATCGTATCCAAAAATTGGAACAATTTTTGGCAGGCTAGCTTTCCTGATTTGTTTGCATGCATTTTTTTTTTTTGAGTTTGCTCAAGATCAGATGTATGTTGAGTGACCGCAAACGTTAGCAGAGTTAAATTTAAAAATTTAGGAAGAGCTTGCAAGTAATACATCGGCCATGTTATGGGGAGTAATAGAAAACTTTCTATTAAGACAAGAGTGCGTAGATTATAATGTTGCCATCTATTAAGTGTTATTAAACGAAATAATAATATGGCATACCTTCAAAATTATAGAAATATTACTGATAAAACAAAAACTTATTTAAATAGAGAAGTTTAAAATTTTCCCGCTTCACAGATATACCTGTGTTGGGAATCAAAATGGAAATTTTTTTTAAATTGTGTCATATTGAAACACATCATCGAAAAAATACCAAAAAAAAAAAAACAAACATATAAACAAAACTGTTCTAGAATAAATGTTATTAATTCTTTTTATAACCTGTTTACGATGCTATAGAAAGCTGAACTGTACATCCGGTGAACTGATGAAAAGAAGTATAGTTTTTATGCATAATTTCTTTACATAGATTCTCTATCTTTTTCTGTTTAGCCTCTGAAACTACCGTAAGGTATTACTTTAGAGGATGAATGAGGAGTATATGTATGAATGTGAATAAAGTGTAATCTTGTACATTGTAGTCTTGTATCTCAGGTCGACCACTGCTGAGAAGTGCGGTTAATTGAAACCCAACCACAAAAAATACTGGTATCCACGAATAGTGTTCAAATCCGTATAAAAGTAACTACCTTTACTAGGATTTGAACCTTAGAACTCTTGACTTCAAAATCAGGTGATTTGCGATATCGCGTTAACCACAAGACCAATCCGGTGGATTGATAGTTTCAATATAAATTGAAACTGTTAATCATTACGCTTATATGAAGGTGTATATAAAACCCTTCTTTTTCAATGAAGTGATTCGTGAGGTATAGCTTTTAAAAACACAAGTTTTTTTTTCCATAAGTACTTGATTGTAAAATAATATATTACAAATTTACGATTTATAAATTCTAAATTTTATATTTTGAAATTAAAAAATTTATTTTTTTGTGGTAATATTTAGTACTAGACAACAAAAATTTCATTAAAACGTAAAAAAATTAATTGAAAATAATTTCGAAGTTCAATTTCCCTCTCATGATTGTCCTTTGTAGGTTTGAGTGAATGATCTGCTACAAAATTTACTGTAGAGATAAATAAAAACAAAGAAAATATTAAATTAAAATGGAAAAAAATTGAAAGTATTGCAATTATTAGCATCATTGTTATTTAATTGCTCGTAATTAACGCATTCATGATATGAGTTACAGCTCCCTAATCGTTTTCTTTAGTAATAAGTTTAGCTTGATCCGAGTAAAATTAAAATTTTACAAACAAATTATAGTAATTTAGAGAATTTATGAGAATAAAAAACATGAACGGGCTTAATCCATTTATTCATTGTTAAGTACACTTATAAATTAATGTCAATGAATGAATAATACTTAAGTATAAAATTAGGGTTCAACAGTTCAGTTTTATAGTCTTTTTTTACTTTAAAAAAGATAAAGTATCCAATCAATCTCTCTCATTCAATTTATATCTACCCCCTCACAACCCATCAACTTCTCTTCCTATACACACCGTACCGCTTAACCTTCGCACTTTGCTTTGATCCAGAAGTGTGCATGTCTGCTCTCTTGTGAGAAAGTGTTATTTCCTTGAAGAATTTTTCGTCAAGAATTACACCGATCCATCGCTATTCAAGACCTCCTTGTGAGTTCAGTTTCTCGTTCCATCACCTAAAGAAAGATTTTTTACGCAAACCTACAGGAACTTTTCTTTTTCCAGAATATATTCGTACGTAATAACACTCACAAATTAAGAATATTGTTATATCGCTTGAATGATTATTAATCTAAAATGTAAAGTATAGTATTCTTAATCTAATATTCTTCAATTTAAAAATGTCTTAATAAATACTTTATTACGTCACTTAATTTTACGTGTATCTTGTGAAAAAAAATGAAATCATTCTTAGGATAACACTAATAATTCAAGTACTAATTTTTGACTTTAGATGATTTAAAACTGTCGTATCTTAATATCTAGTTATTATTAAAAACAAAACAAATCTATGTTACGTTATACACTAGTAAAATACAAAGGATACATTTCCATCATTTATGTATTTAATCATTGGATTAAACCCTTGGATGTTTTATTTAGTAGCATCAATTACCCGTATACATCAGTGCCTATAACAATTCCATTATTATACTACTAAATTACCCGCTTCGGACACGTTAATCAAAATAGGCTCTATCATAATTTTTATATAGAAAACCAAGATCAAATGTTTCATTCATTATTGGGCAACAACAGACTTATAATTTTTAATTCCTTAGGACCGGAAACCTAAAATATCATCCTAAATTTGCCAGAAAGATAAATATGCATGCTGTATAGTTATTTAAGATAATGCATGTTGCAAACCTATTCATTATTAACACAAATTTATAATATCAAAGGAAAGATCTACTTCTCTTGTTTAATTAAATCTTACGATTAAGCCAAAAATCTTCTTTTTTTTGTTTTAAAATTTCGGATTTACCATTTAAATAGTACAAAATGTATGCTCATTATAATATTATTAATTGATAACGGTGACATAAACATACTGTACAGTTAAGTGTGATTTTAATTACAAAATACTTAAAGGTAAAATTATAACCAAAGATTAATAAATGATTTAAAAATGACTCAAGGCCGGTAAGGAAATTTTATCACATAGAAGTAAATCGTATAAAAATGGGAAAGATTTTCTTAAAAACACTTGTACAGAATTTAACCCTTTATGGAAGTATAATATGGATGAAAATGTGTAAGGGAAAAAATTGTAGCCCTTTGAAAAGTTTTATATCGAAATAATGTTGAAATTAGATGATTTAATAAATATAAAATGAAGTGGTTGTAAGACAACTTGTAAAGAGCAAAATATAAGGTAAATTTGTAGAGGAGTCTTAAAAAGAGATTTATTACACTAGCTGGCATATTTATAATCAGGTGTAATTCATTTGATGATAGAGATATGTATGGATGGAAAGAAGCGCACAGGAAAATAAATATTTAGATTTCTAAAAAGAACGTTGAAGTTGTAGCATATATGTTAAGCTTGAAATGTTACCACAAAACTGAAGGAAAAATAAATGAATGTTAACTAAAAATAAAAGTGAAAAATGTTACACAATTAAAATTACAATTGTAGTATATCATGATATAATAACATTTTTTTTCTGCACTATCTAGAATCGACTGAAGCCAACTGCTTTCACTGTGATTGCACTAAGTGGTCATCCAAACCTTTTATGTCTTGTAGCTGGATAAGTTTCTACAAAATCGTAGCTTAGGTTTTCTCTTCTTCTCCATTTTTTAAAGGTCAATCGCAAACCCTGATATCGATAACTTCTGTTTACTGCAACCGAAATAAATACTTCGATATCCAATCTATATGGTTCTTATTTTCCATCAAATTTTGGATTCTATTCTAGTGTACCTACAACTAACCACAGTGATTGCCAACCTAAGATTACTATGAGATTGAAGAGAATTTTGGTTATTTTTTACACAAAATTATACATAGAATGATCCGTAAATGTCTCGATAAGCAATCCAGTCATTAGATCATAACATGGATGCATATTTCTAATGGTCATCGTATCGTCAGAATGAATCTAGTGGTGTCTGATGCCAACTACAGGTTTAATTATGAAGAACAAGGGATCAAAAATAACAGAAAAGAATTTATGGTAAAACATAATGATATTGTCAAAAAACAAACCGATCTCCACACAAGTAATTCAGCTCAAGATATAGGTTCAAGAATGCATTCGTATTGAAAGTACTAAATCCTTCCATATTCCCTTGGAAGATAAGGTAAGTTATAATCACTACATCAGCAGGTTTTCGTTAACTATTTTAAATACGTCATGGAAAAAAATTACTGTTTTCCTTCAAATAATAAAAAGGATGCCCAAAAACAATAACTTCCTAAAAACAATAAACATATCCATTTCAAAAATTTTGTCTTGTTAGGAGGTATCCAACTGTACTATAAAAATATTGTATTTAAAATGAGAGCAGCTACTAATTTTCTGTTAGAGATAACAATATTTAAAAAGAAAATAAATAAAAAACTTTTACATAAATTCAGTTCTTACGGGGACCATATTTGTTATTCATAACAAGCTAACGGTTATAAATGCAAAGAAACAGTTCGTTTTTAGTGTACAAGGATATATAATATATATTTTATATATATATATATATATATATATATATATAGAAATATTGAATTATAAATGGATTTCGATTGGTTAATATATAATTTTGTTAAGTTTATCGGATAGAATAATGGTAATGATAACTTTTTCTCTTGTAGTTGATCAAAATTAATTGTTCTGTGGATTATTCTCAGTCCTTGTGCCCGAACACATATAAAGTTTTGTGATTGTATATGATGCAGTGTTAACAACATTCGGCGATGGTACCTATTTTATCGGTATAAATTTGTTTTATTCGAATTTGTAAATTTTATTTATATTTTATGATAGGTTAAAAATAGGGATTAGGATTGGTTGGAATTTACTGCTTAATAATTGTTCAGTTCTTTTCACGTTTTTAAATTGGTGTAAATTAGTGACATTTTGATTGGTGAATCGTATGCCTACCTACTTGTGATTGTTTAGGAAAATTCAGTATTCTGATTAGTTAGTTACTGTAGTAATCTGTGGAACAGGTGCAATTTCATTGTTATCTGCGGTATGATAAGTGTTTATTGTTATTTTTTAGCGACATTTTACTCTGATTAGAATGCAGTAGAACCTAAACAGAGAATAAATGTTATATTACCGCATGATACTCTCGGATTAGAGAAAAAATAAATCGCAAATGAAATTAACGTAATAAATTCGATAATCATAGAAATTGATATTTAACTTAGATATTTTACCGTAGGAAAAATAAACATTAAATCTACAATGTAGACAATTTACCTACCAAAGATACAACAACTTCCTATTAGCCAATTGCAAAAACATAAACTAATATTCTAATATCGATTGACATGTTTCATGCTGTTCACACATTTTTATCTATATTCATCTATTAAAATTTCTTATGCTGGGAAACGAAAGTCAAAAACTATTTTCAAAATATTAATTTTTTTTTTTCTAACTGGATAGCTAGTTTCGTTATTTTATCTGAATTGTTACCGACCGATCACCAAGTAACGTTGTATATGTCAATCCTGTTAGTCCTGTTTATACATGTACCGAGACGACTGATGACTATGTCCAGCTTTGGTTGCGGTCAAAATGTAAATTTCCAGTATCTATTTTATACATTCTGATTCTTTAGTTGAAACTAATTATTCTGTGGTATCGTAGTGTAAAATTAGTAAAATTTTTTTTTTGTGACATGACAACATATATATATACCCTTTAATGTGAACAATACCAATTAAATACCACGCTATGTGTTGTTAGTTTTTTCGACTCGTAAAGCAGATATATAAAAAGACCTACAAATTTATAAAATTAATTCTCAGTTAATATTTCTCGTATGCTAAAAATATTACTGTTGATTTTAAAGTACATAGAAATTAAACTGGTTATCATTAGTTTATCGTCTATAAACAGTGTCTTGTTTGCCTGTTAAAAAGTACAAGATATATATAGAAATAAAATATTGAATTGAAATACTACAATACCTGTACACAGAAGGTTTATGTGTATTTATATATATATATATATATTGAATCATTAATGTGTTTGGATTAGTTAACGTATTTTTACAGTTCCTTTTACAGTTATGATTGTTGTGAAGTACTGACTTTTTCATCGGTCCATGGTATTCGTTCGTGTGATCGATCGGTTAGGATAATACAGTATCCTGATTAATGAAATAATTTGTAGGGGCAGTGAAATTCATATGAAATCTGCGATATGCAAGGATTAATTTGTATTGTCATCGGTTAATTTTTTATCGCCTTTATTTTATGAAGATTACAATCATGTTTGGGTCATATTTCACACTTTTTAGACGTTAGGTGACTAATGTACGGGTAAAAGTTTAATAAATTTTCACCAAATCGTACTATTATTAAAAACTAGTGAATTCCGCTGTATAAATCTTTTACTTATTCTTACAAATAAAATTGCATTATAAAATTTCATATAAAAATTAAAACCTTTGTAGGCAGGTATTTTTACAATTATCCGCATTCGTATACTTACATTTGAAATTAAGGTGATCTAAGATATCGTGAAACGTTATTTGTAGGATTAAATATTTAGTATGGAATTTTATTAAAATATTATACAAAATTATTTATTCATATGTTAAATATTAAATTGAAATCTTTCAATCAGATTTCATATTAATATATAGAAACTAAAATTATATAGGATAGAACTAAAAATTAATAATATATAGAAATTAATATATAGGATGTACTTCTACGGATCTAATACTTTTTGACAAATCCAAACAAGAAACTGTTTATAGGACTGTTATAGGACCCTTCTCTCTAAAAGTAATGTAACGGGCATTCCATATTTTGACATGTCAGAGCAATTTACGTTCCCACAAATAGAGCGCAGGCATCCTAATATCTTCTGGCAACCCAAATCGCGAGACATAACTTCTCTGGACTTCTTCTTCTGGAGATATATGAATGCCAGAGTGTGTACGAAAAATGTAGCAAACTACTAGGATCTAGGTGAGAGCGTTCGGAATGATATTTCAACCATCACACCAGAAATGCTTTAAAGAACAAGGCAAGAAATCCCCCATCGGCTGGATATTCTTCATGTCACTGGTGGAACACTTAGAATAGTAATGTGATTTAGTGTGAATTTTTATAACTTACTTCATAAGACAGGTTTTAATTTAATTTTTGTCCATGTCGAAATGTGTAATATTTTGGGAGATATAGTTAATTAAAAATAGAGCATTTAAAATAGGACATCCTCTAATATTTTATGCAAATTGTGCTTAATTGTAAAGATAGTTTCTTGATAGTATTAAAAAATAATTATCTAACAGATTGAGTGGAATGTGATGTGATCTTTTCGCTATCTGTTATACCTTACTCTTCAACGAAGCTGCATCTTGGAAATTTGAAAAATAAAGAAATTTAATAGTTAATGATGAAATTAAGTTTAATAAATGAGTTAACATAGATTATTGACATTAAACCACGTATGGTTATTTTCTTTTTATGCTGATGGTATTTACAAGTGGCTAATAATCGTAGAACTTATAAGACTTAAATTTAAAAAAAAAATAGTGAAAGAGTAAAAATAACAGCTTAATCTTTATGAAACCGTCAGTGATAAAAAAGATATATGCCATAAACTTAACAAAGAAAAAAAATTCATGTCCTTATTTGTTTTCATATACGCCTCGCTATAAATCAAGAATTATTATCTGGATTTAAAGTTTTAACTTTAATTACTATGAACAAAACATACGCAAAGAAAATTTACAGTTTAGTAAGTAGAAAGGAGAAAGTTATACTATGAACTGTAAGCTGTAAATTTACCCCTGACAACAAGCAAGATTCAAACTTTATTTTCGAAAGTTTTGTTTCAAAGTAAACTAATATTACTAATTTTAAATTTATACTCTGCATAATCACATTAATTAATAATGTAGAAATTCAATTTGTGTTTTAGGAATTTATACGTTAATTAAAATAATTTCTATAATTAGTAAATACAAATAGATTAAAACTATTGGATCATACCTGAAAATATAAATAATATTTTTCTTTATGGCCAAAAAGATTCAAACCGGAGTAATTCTAAAGGACAATTTTTCTTCACCCAAATCAGTGTACCACAAAAATGCGTTTAGATCTATATAAACGTATCAGCAGGAAGGTGATGAAGATTTATAAGGATGTTAAAATTCTAATTTATTTAAAAAATTGAGCTTACTAGTTACTCTAAAATTATCTAGATGTAACTTACTATTCCACTGGGCTGATCTAGTGGTTAACTCGATATCGCAAATCAGCTGATTTTAAACTCGAGAGTTCTACGGTTCAAATCTAGTAAAGGCAATTACTTTTATATTTAAATACTAAATCGTGGATACCGGTGTTATTTTTGGTTGGGTTCCAATTAAAATACATCTTCCTGAGAGTGTACAAGACTGCACTTCATTTACATTCGTACATATCATCCTCTGAAGTAGTACCTTACACTGGTTCCGGCAGCTAAACAGAAAAAGAAAAATGTAACTTACTAAAAGACAGTTTTACACATAAGTATTCAGTTGAAAATACTTACTGTATTAGCTTCAACTATATTGCTAGCACAAACAACGTACGTATCTGTAACGCAAGTCTTTATTTTTATAAATTGTAGGGTAGTTATGGATAGGCCCATATCTAAAACTAGGTACAACATAAAAATTGATTATCATAAGACAGGATAAACAGGAATGGATCTTTTTCCTGAGCACCTAATGTGTTCAAAATGTTGAAAGTACAAAAATATTTGACGTCAGGAATCGTTTCATAACAATATTAAAATTTTAAAAAATGTTCTGTAATTGTTTCGCTAAGTTTGTCGAGAAGTTAGAGAGGAATATTTTTTTTAAACTTTCTTAAATTTGCTACCTGTTTATTTAACAATATTGCAAGTTTTTTGCTATGAAAAAATATTCGACAGTACGTAATCACGAAATTTTTTTCTTCGTAAATCGCATAAGTTACAAGATATCAAATACGACTCGTTGAAAAAATAGTTAAAATCTGAAAATATTTTTTTTATTCGCAGCTGGATAGTTACTTAATCGTTTCTTTTGTTGCGGGTATTGCACGTAAATGAATTAAATCTTCGAGATTTCAAACTAGCTGAGAGTTTTCATGCAAGACCTTTATAAACCTGGCCTTAATTTTCATTTTATGGACTGTAATGTGAGAGATTATGTTTTATAAAATGTTAAATATTATGATAATTTTTTTAAAGAAAACCGTTTCTGGGTTCAGTTAATTAGATTAAAGTAGGGTCGAACAGTAGGTTAAAAATTTGCATGCTTTAAATTTAGAAAATTGATCGTGATAGATAAAGAAACGTTTAATGATTTTAATCTGGTATCGATTCCAGAACCTTAAGCATTACTTTAATACTACATAGCCGAAAAATAGCTGATAAAAAAGTTGTAATATTCCGGCATTGATTATTTATTCATATATAATGGAAATCTAAGGTAATACGTGAAAAAAGTTACCTAAGAGTTTTTTTTTTGAAGTGAAGATAATTTATGATGAAATTTTATTGTAATATAATTAAATATGCAACACGTTTACAGCAAAAAAGTTTAATAATAAAAAAAAAATCGTATTTAATAATTTTTTCTGCTTCCCACCTTCAAAATCACTATCCAAGAGACTTTTCGATTTTTCTTCGTTTTATTATTTTTCTTCGGGTCAGTAGGTCATGAAACGTTGAGAAATATAAAAAAATCCGTAGCCAATTTTTTGACAGAACACTAGACTTTTCTTTTTGCAGCGTAGCTCTAGAGCTATGATGCCTGGAAAGTAAAATACAACTAAATTTACATTAGAAGGCACTTTTAAATTTACATTCAATTTTATACTTGTACGCTAATCGTTTAATAGCGTAAATAAATATGAGGAAGTTATGTATATTTATATCTATTGTCGATGAATTTACAATTTTTTTCTATTTAGCAATAAAGACTTAATTTCACTCGTAATTAAAGAACAATTTTTTTGTCTTAAAGCTGATTACATAATTTTTTTTCTAAAATATCGATATAAATTTAAGGTTTTTTTTCACTAGTTTTATGAATGAATTATATTCACGGAAATATAATCAAAGTAATGAAAAGGCTTACCGTATTGATTACAATTAGTTATTTCATTCGGCTAAAAAAAGAAAAGAAAACAAAGTGTTCGTATTATTTGATTGTATATAATCAGAATCAGAATACTTAAACTGGATTTATAGTATAAAAAATTAAATGAATTAAACAGGAGGGATGAGATTTCGAATCATTCATGAATTAACTAGACTTTTATTTTAAATTAAAAAAATATTTTTTCAAGTTGTAAGTTTTTTTTGAATTTTCAGCAATAATAAGTATTACAACCAGAAAAATATTTTTTTGAATAATTATTGAATTTTTGGATATCAATAATTTAAATCAAAAATAAATCTACATATTTTATTACGGATATCGGATAAAAATATAAACCTAGATAGACTAAACGGATCGGAGAAACCTTTACCTGGGATCGAATAGGGAAGAAATATTTCAAACGTTAAGAGTACCTTCTCTCTTTATCTGTTTAGCCTCCAGAACTACCGTAAGGTACAGTATTACTTCAGAGGTTAAATGAGGATGATGTGTGTGAAAGTGTAGTCTTGTACAATCTCAAGCCGACCACTTCTGAAAAGTGTGGTTAATTGAAACCCAACCACCAAAGAACCCCGATATCCATGATCTAGTATTCAAATCCGTATAAAAATTTTTATCTTTACTAGGATTTGAACCTTAGAACTCTCGACTACAGTAAGAGTATCTAGTTTCTTTTCAGTAGTAGTCACTCTTAATTTGTTTAACCGTAAATATTGTTCCTAGAAAAAATGTCTTAAGTTACAGAACATTTACACGGTAATGTCACTCACTCTCTCTCTCTTTTTCTGTTTAGCCTCCGGTACTACCGTAAGGGTTTGCTTTAGAGGATGAATGAGGATGATATGTATGAATGTGAATGAAGTGTAGTCTTGTACAGTCTCAGTCCACCACTCCTGAGAAATGTGGTTATTTCAAACTCAACCACCAAAGAATACCAGCATCCACGATCTAATATTCAAATGCGATGTCGCATTAACTATTAGCCCGGTGGGCTAAACATGGGAAACCTATATAGTTTAAACGTTCCAAAACAACAACGTTTTGTAATTCGAAGAAATGTGTCCAAGAAATAAATCTTGTGTTCAAGAAATATGACACTTTGTAAATCTGAAATAAGGAGAGTTACAGCAAGGAAAAACCTGAATCTTTGAATCCGGTTATATATATAAACTTACGGTTTACATTTAAAACTATATCGGTAAGTATGCTAATTGTCACACATTTTTTATGACTGGACTTTGAGGATCTTCACATTTCAACACCCACTCTAACAAACAAAATCTGACTTGCTTGCGCGAAAATCCAAAATACGATTCTAAATTATATTTATCAATTAATATTAAATAATCAGATGCTTCACCAAATCTATTACATAATCACCATATATAATAATCCCTATTAAATTACTTATACTAAATTTTTAAAAGTACGTAAAATTTTATTTCGCTAATATCTTCTGATTTTTCGTCACTTTTTCTAAAATTATTATTATTATCGAATTATTATTTATTGTACTTTTTTTTAATCTCGGGTTAATTATTAATAAATCAATATATTTAAAATAAAATAATGTTAAAAAATATTAAAAAAGGAGATGAAATCCGAATCGAACCGACGTGTCTTTCCTTGTAAGATCCAATATATTTAATTATTTAAAAATTTATTTGGCTGTAAATTGGAACTAATGAAACAAAGTACCACCTATGATATATCGTTGAAAATCTCAAGATGAGGGCTAATTATTACAGTTTAAAAAATAGTCCCAAATCCAATTTTTTGGATTTTTGGGCTTTTTTGAACACTTTTGGTTCAGTCGATTGCAATCAAAAGGGGAGGTGGAAAACCAGATGTTACAACAGTACTAAATACAAAATTTCAACAGACTACGGCAAATCGTTTTTTAGTTACGTGAGATACGTATATTAGTTCAACTGACATTAATTCAAATGTCACCTCGAACTAGTCAAAATGGATTCAGGAATGGTCAAAACGAATATTTCCTTTGAAATCACAATATTTCCTTCTTTCGTACAACGAAGTGAAGAACGACATAATTTTAACATTGAAAAAATTCCAAAAGATGTAGTATGTAAGTAGATTGTTTCACCAATTTGGGTGAAATTTTCCGTGATGATTTTTATGTATGACATTCATGTCGTTGAATTAGCCACAATTAGCTTAGAGGGCAGGAAAATATGGACTACGTGAGTTCACTATTCCAAATAGGTGGTGACTGTTTAATATAATTTAATAATCTTTTGAAAGGAGCAGGAAGTAAGAAACCGCTGATCTTATTCAAATCCCTATATAGGGGTCGGGGACAGAAATTATTTTATTTTTTTATCATTTCTGGACCAAGTGTTATATTCTTGTATCCATTAGATGATTCTATCAAATTAATATCTCCCTTCGGTTACGTATTCGGGTAATTTCATTAGGGGATATGGGATAATAAGCCTATTTTTTTGTATAATTCAATATCACTTGTAAACTTCTGATGTTTACTATATCTGAGACGTAAAATTTTTCTCCTGAGTAATAGTCGATGAATTCCTAGATAAGGCATTTGATAATGCAGATTGGAATAAAATGTTCAGCATTTTAAAAAATTTAGATTTCAAGTATAGAGGCAGAAGGACAGTTGCTTACATTTACAAGAAGCAAACTGCAACAGTAATAATCGAAGAATATAAGGAAGAGCCGTAATTAAAAAGGGAGTCTGACAAGAATGTTCCCTATTCCCATTATTTGTTAACATTTACATAGAACTAGCAGTTAATAATGTTAAAGACCAATTTAGATGCGAGGTAACAATGCAAAATGAAAAGATAAAGAAGCTACGATTTGCTGATGATATAGTATTTCTAGCCGAGAGTAAAAAAGATTTAGAAGAAACAATGAATCGCACGGATGAAGTTCTACGCAAGAACTACCAGATGAAATAAACAAGAACATAAGGAAAGTAACGAAATGAAGTAGAAATAATGTATATGAGCTACTGAATATAAAAATAGGAAGAGGAAATATTACGCAGGTAGAAGAACATTTTTATCTGGGAAGTAGAAAGTAGAATTACAGATGGTCGAAGCGATATAAAATGCTGAATAGTAAAGGAAAAAGGAACTTTCAGTCAGAAATGTAATTTTCTTACTTCAAAAATTAATTTAAGCGTTAGGAAAACATATCTGAAAGAAAGTATTTTGAGCGAAGCTTAAATGGAAGTGAAACTTCCATGGACGATAGAAGTAGTCGTTGCAGGCAGGCAATATTTGGAATATTTAAAACAAATTGTTAGGGATGTAGGAGATATACCGAAATGCAACAACTGGCCCTAGATAGGGAATTATGGAGAGCTCCATCAAACCAATCAAATGACAGAAGACAAAAAAAAATAGTCGATGAAGCCATCCTGTGATGGCTGCATATTTAATGTTGCATATTTAATCTTTTATTGCTTTAAAGGATATGAAACCTTTTGATAGAATTAATGTATCAAAATTTTCAGTCGGCACAATTTTTAATTCTTTAGCAAGATGAATTGCATTTTCAAAATAAAAAAAGTTCGAATCCGCAAATCCTCAATTTTTGTTAATTTACGGAAATGAGGGAAGAGACCCGTCAGGAACTACGCAAAGCATGACTTCTACTACATAAATGTCTATTTCTGAAAGAAGTCGTATTTTAAACAAAAAAGAAAAAATAATATTAGAGTATTCAATTTTTTAAATTGCTTTTTAACGATTTTGTGGAAAATTTAAATCTTTTTACGAAGTTAAGAGAATTTGAAATCATTTAACCCGAGTGATGATAGTACATTCCTTGCATGGAATCAGAATTTAGAGGACGTTTGACATAGGTGTTTTCATGCAATCCCACTTAATTTATTTATTTAATATTAATCACATTACCATAAAGGAATACCAAAGGAGAAGTTTACGGATTACATAATTTCTATGATATTTTATGTAGTTGTGTGATACTTTAAAAGTAGGATTTTTTTTTATATCGGATCAATAGATCTTGAGATTATCTTTTATAAATAAACTGAGTTTTATATAATATATACGGTTATATACAATTCAGATTTGTTATTAAAGATCCGAATACTAACTTTAAAGTAAGAAGTTTTAATTATACTAAAAGGGTTTATTCAGAAGAGGATCGTAAAGCAAGATCATTAAGAATGACTAAATATTGGGAGAAAGTTAAAGCTAAGAACTTAAAGGCAAAAGATCGGCCAAAAAAGACTTGAATTATACTGACTAAAGTGGTCCTTTGCGGCATTAATGGTAAATGACAATAATAATAGTACGGTTATATATGATTCATAAATTTTTATTGTACTGAAATAAGTTTTATTTTTAAAAAATCTATTTTTAAGTAAGAATAATGTTATTTTATTTAATGAAATTTTAAAGAATAAGATTGAGGATTCTGGAAGTCTAAAATTCCAAATATGAAGAGACAGTTTTCAATAATACTTTTTCTCATTGTTGAAAAAAATATATTTTTTTTATTAGTTTACGTATTTTCAACGAGTGTTGAGACATAACGATAATAATAATTTAACTAAAAAGAAAAAAGAGAAAAATTTAATAAAAACTAAAAAAGAAAAAAGTTTTGGCACGCCGGAAGGCGGAAGTACATTTCACCAGTGCTAAGTAGGGGATAGAAAAGAATTCAACCTTGAAGTTAAGAAAAACTTCATATTTACTCAATACGACAATAGATGCATGTGAAAAAAGTTTCACGTGTTTAGCATACAATAAGCCGCATCCCAGCAAAAGTTTGGTCATTTTTGACGTCTTAGTCACATCAAAAATTGTTACAGACAAAAAGTTTATGTAATATTTTGAGCACATTACTCACGACCACTTTAAACCGATTCGTTGCTGTGTTTATGATGTACTTACAGAGATATGATTTTTTACGGTTGGTGAAAACAAAAAAGTTTACTTAAATATGTTTTACGCCTTTATCCAAAGAATATAGAAATTTTTAATTAATTCAATATTTTACTAAATAAGGACGTCATAGCGATATTTTTTTGGAAATGCCCCTTATTTCCTCCCCCATTATCTGATTTTGTCCTTTAACAAACTCGACTGAGATCAATCACGAGCTCATGGATTTAACATCGTATCGACAGAGACTTCTTATCACATTGTACGTTATGTCGAAGCAGAGTTTTAATTTCGCGGAATAATGTGACTCGCCCAGTGTTTTCTTTTCAAGTGTTTATATTGTAAAAACTGCTGTTATTATCTTCTAATTAATTTAAATAAAATTAAGATGTCAGTTTGCGAATTTTCAAGCTGTACTAGGTCAATAACCTCAAAATCGTTTAAGATTTCGTTTGTAAAGTGCAGTAAAATTTTTCACGGGTCCTGTGAAGAAGACTAACTTCGACCAACAATGGTAGTGTTCTTCTTGCCGTGAGGAGAAAAGTATTGAGGTGGAATTCACTTTTTTAGTTGACAATGTTACCTTGCAAGACGTAATGAAAGAACTTCTAGCCATTAAGCAAGAACAAAAACAATGTAAAAAAGATTCTAATGATTCCTATGATTTATTGTTCAACAAAATTGATGACGCCACAAAGCATTGGAAAAACAAGTTAAGAAAACTGAAGAATACTTAAGAAAAACGAAAGTACTGGAAGCGGAAAACAAACATCTGAAAATAAAATTTCAGAATTGGAACTTAGAATTGAAGAGGCAGAACAATATTCTCGTAAAAACTTTATTGAAATACAAGGATTCCCATTAAAAAAGGAAGAGGACATCGTTTAAGATATAAATGAGGTTGGAATTGATTTTAGAGATCTCAGATAATATGATAGATAACTGTCATAGACTGAAAGATAGGAGGATCGATGAAGCTCCCAGGATAATAGTGAAGTTTACTAGGTTTATTGATAAGGAGGAATTTCTTACAAGGAAGCGTATGAAGAAAAATTTATCGACACTAGATATGAACATGGTGATTAATAATCGAGTTTTCATCAAAGAATCACTGACCCCGACTCGGAAAAATTACATTTTTTGGCCAGAGAAGCAAAAAAGAAAAAGGGTATGCATATCTGTGGTCGAAGGGTGGTAATATCTTCATGCGTAAAAGTTAGGATTCTTCTTCCAGTGTAATACGTACCACTTGTTCGGATGACCTCGAGAAACTGTAAATATTAATACTATTTTAAATTTTTTTGTTTTTATTATTATAAGGTTTCCTTAAAAAAATATTTTTTAAGTACTTGTTATAATTTATGCTATTTTTTTTTTCTAACGAATGAATTATTTTGGAAAAATAATTTCATACTAGTTCATCAGAACATAAGAAGTATGCGTACCAATTTTGATAATTTTGTAACTCTTATGTCAACCTGGGAAACATTACCTAACGTAATAGTTTTATCTGAAGTTTGGATATAATTTCATGAAATACGCCAGTACAAGTTAGAAAAATATAATGTTGTTGAAAAATGTAATAACGATTACCGCTGTGGTGTTATAATTGCATATTTGCATGATTCTGTTTTTTTATTTTGAAATTATTTATTTAAAAATTCATGAATCACACACTGTACTGCTTAGTTGTAAAGTGTCTGATTTTTCGTGTAATCTTGTAGCTGTATACCGTCGTCATACAGGTAATAAATATAGTTTTGTCAATGAAATAGAGAAGTTTTTGCAGACTAAAAATTACACTGTAACCTACTAATTGTGGGTGATATGAACTTAAATTTACTAGAAGACAGAAATGTAATAAATAAATATAAAACAGTTATGTCTAGTTATGGTTTAGAATCTGTAATAAATCAACCTACACGAATAACACCAGAACTTGCATTGATCACATTTTTGTTAGGTTCAAATCAAAACAATCTATGGAGGTAACCACAATATTTTATTTAATTCTGTTATTACAGATCATAGCATGACTGGGTTTTCGTTATCTGCTGATAATCCAAAAACAAAGCAAAACATAACACACACAATTGTAAACTAAGATGAACTAAACAATGACTTATCATCGAATGATTGGTCTTCTGTGTGTTCTCAATCTGATCCCTCTCTTGCTTTTCATATTTTTTTATCAGTTCTAAATAATCACATTTCCAACTGCACGTACATTAAACAAAATCGGCAAAAATATGAATATCGGCAAAATAAAAATAAATATGAAAATCCGCAAAAATAAAAATGTAAATATCTTAAACCTTGAATAAATGACTACATATGTAACAAATTTTAATTTACTTTATAAAAAAACTTTAAAGTATTCACAGAAAAATAAACTGAAAATGTACTTTAAATCAATCAAGCACGGTTTACAAGCTGAAATTAAAAATAGAAAGAAACATTTCTTTCTTAACACTTTCAAAAAATGTCAAGGAAACACGAAAGCGGGATGAAAAGTAATCAATGAGCTAACTGGACAAAACTGTAGAACATTGGTAACTAATAAGTTACTAATCGGCAATGAAATTGTTACTGATAACCTTGAAATTGCTAATCTTTTTAATGTTTACTTTATAAACTAACAAGTTAAAACTAAGTTATAACTCACTAAGTCATGATAACTAAACAAAGTATTTTAATCATAAAAATGTAACTAACTCAACTTTCTTTACAACCAGTTACAAGTTGTATTGTTGAAAAAATTGTTAAATCTTTAAAGAAAAATAAGTCCCCAGGAATAGATAGCATCAATTCTGATTTAATTAAAAAGGTATTTATTAATATTAAAAAAGTCTTAAGATACATTATTAATGTAAATATCCGGAAAATATCCTGATGATCTAAAAAGTGCCCTTGTTATTCCGTTGAATAAGGGGGGCACGAGACATGACTTGTCGAATTATAGGCCCATTTCTTTAGTTTCAACTTTTTATAAAATTTTTGAAAAATGGTAAAATTTCAACTCATAAAATTCTTAAATAAAATAATCTTTTTTAGTAAAAATCAGTTTGGATTTTTAGATGAGCGTAATACGGAGGGAGGAAACACTTCTTTTTATAGTTTCTTCAGTTGTAAAAGGATTAAACGAAGGACGAAAAGTCAGTGGCTTTTTTCTCGATATAACAAAGGCATTTGATATGATAAATCACAGTAAATTATTACAAATAATGTGGAATTGTGGAATTAGAGGAGTGGCGCATAGATGGTTTGAAAGATACGTATTAGGTAGAAAGCAATGTGTTAAAGTAGGAGAACAGATTAGTGACTGGGAGTTTGTTACAATTGGGGTACCTCAGGCACCGTGTTAGGCCCAACTTTGTTCCTCATATACATTAACAGTTTACGTGGTAGAAGATTTAATGGTAAAAAATAACCTTTGCACATGACTTTGCGTTATTTTATCACGGTACATCTTGGTTAGAAAATAAAGACGCCATGGAAGAAGATTTGCTCAAATTAAGGTTATGGTTCTCTAAATATGAAATGATTCTAAGCCCTCAAAAACAAATTACATAAATTTCTCTCTAAGAAAATCTATAGACTCTTTTAACTCAATGACTTATAGGTGTCTGCAATGTCTCGATTCACACAGTGTCTGCCAAACATGTTCCCCCATATATAGAGAATTTTGTATGAAATATTTGGTTATTCTCATAGATGAAAATCTCTCCTGAAAACTCCACATAGACAGCTTAACGAAAAAAATTAAATAAAATCACAAGAATTTTTTACTTTCTAACTAATCTATGACCTCAAGAGATTAATAGAAAGCACTATTTTTCTTTGGTACGGAGTAGATTAGATTATGAATTGACTTGTTATGGAGCGGTTTTGACACTAATTTAATTTCTATTGCCGAAGTGCAAAAAAAAATTATTCAAATAATTGCAAAAAAAAAAGCTCAAACTGAAAGTTCGAAACCAAATTTTTTAATCTAAAAATTCTTCCACTACATCTATATGTTTATAACGTTTGTTTTTGTTTTACTAAAGGAGTGGTAGCAAACCAAAAGACAATAATGTATACCGACAACAGTTGAGATCTAGGTATAACTTTTACATTTCAAAATCAAATTTTACACGTACTTTTCCCCAAGAATCATTAATAAACTACCTGTATTTATAAAAAAAACTCCCTTAACATTAAATCATTTAAAAATAATTTGAAAAACTGGTTATCGACAACTTACAGCGTAAAAAGTGTTTACAGTGTTTATCAGT
>JAAAKQ030477520.1:0-22801 GCA_010016005.3 Zanna intricata
ATTTAATTGTTTTGGTGAGTTTTCTCACATGTTTGATGAGACGACGGCTGAGTGCCGAGGACGCATGACCAGCGAATCTCCAGTGGCGTTCGCTAGACGTGGTGCATAACCCTTGACCCAATGCGAGAGATGGGCTTCGTGCCCAAGAGCCCGGGGGTCTTGGGCGAGCACTAGGTCGAATTCTATATCGGCGAGGCTGGCAGCGGGGGACTAACCCGCTTAGGCGCAGGCGCAGCTGTCACAGTTGCGAAGGACACAGGTTTCTTGACCTTCTCCTCCACGCGTTTGAGTGAAGTGTGGATTTCACCCAGGACTTTTCCCGTTACCGGTTTAAAGTCCTGGACTCCCTCTACCACCTGATCTACCTTCCCCGATAATTTATCAACGACAGTATAAAGGGCTTGGTTTTTACCCTGGAGGCTTTCGCACTTTAATGCCAGCTTGGCAACCATCGAACTACATTCAGATAAATATAAGACCACAATCTGTCGGAACTCAATTGAAATCCTTTACTCCTTTTTAGTGGAGACTTTGGACCAAGCAGCCCTCATCTCCTTGATCCGCCCAAGTTTCTCTGCCCCAAGGCTCACCTTTCCAGGTTTATCAGAGGCCTTTCGCTTTGGGCAGACCACCCCGCTTTCATCTTCCACCACTCTAGCCTTCGCAGGAGGTTCCCTTTAGCGGTGGATCGCCCCTCTCTACCCAACTCTCCCCACACAGTTCCAGCTGTTGTCGCAGCCTTCCCCGCACAGCTCGATGTCTAGGTTTTGGGCGGATTTTTGGTGCAATCCGCAATCAACTCCCGGGGAGGCAATACTCTCCCCGAGGTGTCCCTAGTAGTTCCCTTTGCGGGAACTCGAGTCCCGGACGGAGACCGCCCTAGTGACTTCTTCGGTAGGAAGGAGTCACCGGTGACCAAGTCCTTGGTCAGCCCCACCAGGTCTTCCAGGCAATCTCTTCCGGATTGCTGGTTCATAACGCTTTAAACAAAAACACCGGCTGTAGCACCAGGAACTATGCCAACAGCCTGAATGAAACTATCACCTAACCCAAAGCTCGGTGAGCGTCTGCTTATCCTACCTTCGAGCAAGGTAGCTGCTCTTGTCTAACCCACTCCAAAGGTCGAACAGCTAAAAGTTCCTATTGCGGACCACTGGCGAGGTCGGAGCGAAATCGCTTCCCGAACTTGCCAGAGGATCGGAGAAATATATCTTGCCTCACGTACCTAAGAAGAGGGGACACGTTACAGCATCGGAAACGTCCTTGTTTAGCCGACAGCAGCACTTCTGCAACACACTACGCCGCCTTCCAATTTCTTTTCCAGCAGCACAGGTTGACTAACCGCCGCTGTTCGTTGTCAGCTCCGACGACATGAACATAGGTACACTGTCTTGTAGAAGCAACTTTATATAGATTGCTACCGGTAGCAGAAAGCACAAGTACAGCAGGGCTTCGGTTGCTCTTTAGGACGGGCAAAGTAAGATACTAGAAGTTGGTTACGTCTATTTCAAAGCGACGGTTCACCGCACTCGACTAGTTTGCTAGTGACCTGGCTTGATCTAAAAGCACCTGCAGCAAGATGGAGGAAAGAATGATGCATGGCATCTAACATCTTCAACGCGAAATACCGCGCTGAAGAGTAGGCGGCAAAACGGTAATCTAAACGAATAAATAAAAACGCAACAGTACTAAGGAATAATAAAAACGCAACATGCATGGCCGATTGGCTCTCCATCTGGTTTTGCTAAGGATTCGATGCATATAAGAAGTTGGGAACATTTTGCTTTTAATTCTTTGATGGGTTTGACCCACGTAAGAGGATATCAAAAAATAAACCTAGAAATCTGATATTAGGAGAGTTAGTTCTCAACGGAGAGCTAATTGCTCTCCGTTGAGAAAAACTTGCGGGATGGAAGGGTCCCGCAATCTTTTTTTTTGGGGAAAGAGCGAAAAACGCTGGAGCGTTATTATCGCTGGATTAAAAAAAAATATAGTACACTAGTTTAAAAAAAAACTAAAACCTAGAAGTATATTAAGTTTAAAATAATAAATAAAATAAAAACTTAAAAATTAATTTAACTAAAAACTTACTACTAATATCACAGAAAATTAAAAATCTAAAAACTACCAATAGATTAAAAATAAAATATTATTTAAAACCTAAAACTAATAACAAAAACAAAATATCACTAATACATAATAACTTAAAACTAATATCGCAACAATCTTACAACTATTATCACAGTCATAATCCCAAAAGTAAACAAAAAAATCCGTCCAAAATATAAAACTAACTAACTAAAACATAAAATACTCAACAAAATCCGTGAAGGGTGTAAAGGGCCTCCACACGGATAACAAAAATAAATTACGACTAAATAAATATTAAATCATATCAAACATATTTATACTTTATAGGAATACGAGTACCTTATCTACCATTTGCGTATCATTGCCTAGGATGCGCCGAAGGTTTCCCGCTAATCTGCATTTGCAACGTAAGGCCGCATAACATACGCAGTCTATTAAGATATGATGCACAGTTAGTTGGGTGTTGCATTTTACACAGAGTGATGCATTTTCTCCTGACCCGTGGGTAGCTCTTATATGTCCTATCCGCAATCGTCAAAGGACCACTTTATCCGGACGAATTTTTCTACATGAGGAATCCCATGGCAACACAGAATCTTTAATATACCGCTGTTTGTTATCAACTGTAGCCATCTTGCCACTTTGCGCGAAGAGTGAGTTTTATATAGTTTATAAAGTCGCATGTAGTAACACGGGTAGTAAAGGATGATTGACTACACGCGTCCTTAGTTACGGAATCTGTACGTTCACTTTCTGGGATCCCCTCGTGGCTAAGTATCTAGCAGAAGCCCATTTGTGTGTTGCGATAGTTCAACTCAGCGATTCGTTACATCTCATCCTCTGAAGATATAACTTAGCAGTGGTTCCGGAGAATAAACAAAAAAAAGAAAAGAAACTGAATTCGCGGAGGTGCCCAGAGAACTAAGTAAGAGTATTCATCCATCGGTAAGGTAGTTTCCACCTTGGGTTACGATTGTGTTTCTTAAGGTTTCGCCACATCACCGAGTGTATGCATAAGAAGAAATAATGTTGAATGTTTTTGTCTAGTTGTGTAAGAGTGTATGTAATAATTTTTATAGTTTTCTTGGTGTGGTGTATGTGTATAATGCAAATTGTTCTGCGGCTCAGTGTGTAATGAGAAGAAACGCTGCAGAGGCTAGGGCCGTGAGGACACCAACGCCCAAAGTCTTAAAGAATCAGATTCCCCGTCGGGGCCTAGATCGGAAACGAGAAAAGGGGCAGCCCAAATACTAAATCACTTTTAAACATGTTTGAATTTTTTTCAGATTGTTTCAGACTATTCAGTGAGACTCAAAAGATTATGGAAAAAGAATTTTACTTTTATTCAAGAAAATTAAATGATCAACAAAATTCATATTCTGTAAATGATATGCAATCCCTATTTGAAACATTTCTTAATTAAATTCGACTTAATTACTTCCTGTTTTTAGTAACATTAACTATTAACTTTATTGTGTAACAAATTATTAACTATTCTAACTAGTAATGAATTCAAAATGATGAAGTCCATTTTAAATTTGTTACTTATTCATATTAATTTTTACCTATTGATTTATTGTAATTGAATTTAATTTTCTATACTTAATTTGTTACTTTTTAACAAATTATATATTTTTAAACTTCTAAAATCATTTTCGTGAATAATACTGTTATGAAGCCTTTACGATAGACATTTCTTACATTCGCTTTTAAATCAAATTTATTACATGCTTTAATTAATGAGTTCCTAGTTATTCTGCCCTGTTGGCTAGTTTGAAATGTAGTCTACTTCGACCACTTTCGTTATTTTAAATTGCAGTACGTACAGATTTCCATATTTCAGTGTATGAATCTTGAGATTCACACTCTATAAAGATATATTTTCAATATATTTTTGAAATATAGAATTTAATATAATTAAATGAAATCTCAATTTAAAAATTCAGATTATGAAAGTTTGCTTGGCCATACAGGAATTATACAAAAAAATTTATTAAACCCTCCTTCTACCACAAAAAAGAAAGTTTAAATAATATAATTTTATGAAAATATAACATTATAATTCCGTGAATTTATTGTGAATAAAATTAAGTATATCTTAACCACGTGACGTGAGTTGCACTGCAATAATAAAATAATAGTGAACAGGTCGGTGTCTAAAGTACGATATACAGTGACATAATCTATGAACAATACTATGCAATTTATTTACTAATATTAAAGGATCTGCGACAAAAGAATACTGAATTATTATTATCATCATAAACACAAATAGTTTCCTTTCAAGAACCACACTACACAACACTAAGTACAGTCATTATAATATTTGTATATAATAAAGATTTTTATTAAAATCATACGTAAAGAGAAGTACTAAAGTAATAAAATTAATAATTTATGCCCTTCTTCCTTAATACATACTAAGACATAAATTGCCTTGTCTTGCATTGTCGACGAATAAAATTAGTTAATTATATATAATCAACGGTTACATATAAATAAGTAAAAGTTGTATTTTTAATTATTTAAATGTTCCCATTGTACTTAAGCAATATTTAAGGTAGCAAAATGCAACATTTTACAAACGGAAAACTGCACTACGAGTATATACTCGTAGAGATACAAAATTAGCAAAATATTATCTCAGTTCATATAAAAACAAGAAATAAATATTAAAACTTAAAAAAAAAATACGAATTACGAAAAAACACTACTCTGTTTGTTCTGGTTTGATTCCATCGTGATTTTGTATTATGCTAACAAATACCCCGTTTGCGTTTTAAAATTCGGAAAGTTGGTTGCGAAGATGTATAAGAACATTTCCCCATAACCGTGATCTGTTTGATCGAGAGTGTACCCGATGCGGGAAAAAGTTAGTCTTCAACCTACTAGCAAATACCAGTTTGATTGTTGGAATTCGGAGACTGTTTGGAGATATATTATAAAAACATCCGATTGCACCTAACAAAACAGGGCTCCAGAGGCATCCCGATTGTTACTAGTTGATAGTGATGATTGGTCCAGCCTCACAGCTCGCATCATCTCACCACTCTAGCTTCACACGCAGTGGCACACTGGTGACATAACTATTAAAAAGATTTTTTATTTTTTATAACGTAAATTAAATTTTATCATTTTTGTAATATTTTTTCGAATGATTCGAATCATACAGTAACAGAGGCTCACAGTCCACAGTTTATTAATTCAATTTAGTTTGTACTTCTACCGGCAAATTTCCATTGCAATAAATATATACAATCGTATATATACGAGTATATAGCTCGTATATAGTCTATGATACTTGCGATAACATACGGATTCCAATGCGAGGTCATACATCTAAATCGGTTCAGCCGTTAAGCTGCTCTCTTTCTCTCTTTTTCTGACTGCGGAACTACCCTAAGATATTACTTCAGAGCATGAATGAAGATAATATGTATGAATATAAATGAAGTATAGTCTTGTACACTCTCAGGTCGACATTTCCTAAGATGAGTGGTTAATTAAAACCCAGCCACCAAAGAACACCGATATCCACGATCTAGTGTTCAAATCCGTATAAAAATAACTAACTGCCTTTACTGGGATTTGAACCTTAGAACTCTCAACTTCGAAATCAGCTGATTTGCGATGACGAGTTCACCACTAGATCAATTCGGTGGGTTTGCCGTTGAGGTGCTACGGTGAAACAAACAAACATCCTAAATACGATACACTGTAGAGCAGTTTTGTAAAAAATACTTTCTTACAATCAAATAAAAATCCATATTTTTAACAACAATAATGAAATAATATTTTTAATAAACATTTAAACAAAAAAAGTGTTTGTAAATTTAATTTTATCTACAGCAAGTATTGAATCTATAGCAACACCCACTCTAGGTAGTACTGAGAAAAATTACAAAAAATTTAACTAGAATGAGACACTATAAGAAACATTCGTCTAACTATCTTATAAGATTGGATCTCTCCTGCAATAATTTGTTCCTTTTTTATATTTGTGAATAAGAGAAGGTAAGACAAAGCTTTATGTATTTTTGGAAAATATAAAAGTAATACTTATAAAAACTTTCTTTTTTCTTGTTAAGTAATAAAAATTAACCAAAATGCATTTGTAATTCAAATATCAGTGGATTCCAATAGATTGAAATTTTAAATTGAAAAAAAATTTATTTGAAAAAAAAATATTTTAATACATTTTTGAACAATAGAAATAATTTTGAAATTATCATTGCAGAGATATAAGGTTTTCCATTTTGTCAAAGACACAAATCCATTTGTCAGTACATAATCTAATGCAAATGTACAGTACATATCCAATACATGAAGTCAATATAATCTCTCTTTTTTTATCTGTTTAGCCTCCGGAACTACCGTTAAGGTATTACCTCAGAGGATGATGTGTATGAATGTGAATGATGTGTAGTCTTGTACAATCTCAGGTCGACCACTCCTGAGAAGTATGGTTAAATGAAACCCAACCACCAAAGAACACTGGTTATCCACGATCTAGTATTCAAATCTGTATAAAAATTTTTATCTTTACTAGGATTTGAACCTTAGAATTCTTGACTTCGAAATCAGCCGATTTGCGATGTTGACTAGATCAACCAACATAACCTACTCCCGCTTCTCTAGCTAATAAACATATTTTTTTATTAATACATTGTAATAATACGTTCTTTATTGATAAAGAAGTTAAGTGAAAAAAGTGGCAGAGCGATAAGAAACTTCAACTGATGTAATCCATTAAAAGTTTCATAATCCACTTGCGATAGGTTCGATAACCCAAACATATTTCAGTGCGTATCGAACATGATTGATATCTGGTTAAAATTGTTATTGGGAAGTTGTAGGCAGTGGTATTTCTTTTAATTAACTAATTAATGCTGCATTCTATCAGAGTAGCTCAGAAACTAAGATAGAGTTTTCAAAGATATGAAAAAATTAAATCAGTATTACATTTAGCAGTACTACATTTAACACAAAATATTAAACAGTTCATATTTCATGCAAAAGAGTGCAGTATACAATCACATGTGCTTACCTTTGAGCGATATAGATACCAAAGTCATCTAAAAAAGTCAAAATAAAGAAGCAGCTGACCATCTGATTACTAGGTACTCTCTTTACCTGATACATTTTCTTTACGGTTAACAGCTCTTAAGCTGGTTGGCAGTAGCTCTCCACTCTTCTCTCTTATCAGCTTATCAGCTTTTCTCTTTAGTTCCCAGTACAAATTACAGTTCATATCATCCATTATCTATTTTATGAACTCTAAACGTGGTCTTCCCCTACAATTTTTCCCTTCCAGCATTCCTTCTATCACCCTTTTAACCAGACCTTGGTGTCTAAGAATATGTCCTATTAGTTGAACTCTTCTTCTTTTCAATTGTTTTAGCAAGTTTCTTATACATTTAAAGCTACTTAAAAGTATAACTATGATTATTACCTGCATCAGTATGGTTTGCGACCAAAAAGTAAATTTAACATGCTGTACCTAGCTCTTTTTTTATCATTACAGAAAAAGATTTCATGCGTTAGGATAAAATTAAATACACCATTGCTATTTTCAAAATGAAATAATAATTTCTTTTTTTTGTCTTCATTCATTTGACTGGTTCGATGCAGCTTTCCAAGATTCTCTATCTAGTGCCAGTTGATTTTTTTCGGTATACTTCCTACATCCTATATCCCTAACAATTTGTTTTACATATTCCAACCATTGCCTGCCTGTACAAATTTTCCCATCTACCTGACTCTCCAATATCAAAGCAACTTAATGCCTTAATATGATGCCTTATTATGTGGCCTATAAGTCTGTTCTTTTGACTATATTTTTCCAAATGCTTCTTTTTTCATCAATTTGTCACAACACCTCTTCATTTGTCACTTTACCCATTTGATTTTTAACTGTAACACCACATTGTAAAAGCTTCTAATCTTTTCTTCTCAGATACTCCAATCGTCCAAGTTTCACTTCCATATAAAGCTGCACTCCAAACATATACTTTCAAAAATGTTTTCTTGACATTTAAATTAATTTTTTATGTAAGCAAATTATATTTGTGACAGAAAGCTTGTTTCATCTGTTTCATTCTGCATTTTATATCGCTCCTGCTTCATCTGCCTTTATTAATTCTACTTCACAAATAACAAAATTCTTCTACCTCAGTAATTTTTTTTCTTCCTATTTTTTATTCAGTGGTCCATCTACATTATTTCTACTACATTTCATTACTCTCATTTTATTCTTGTTTATTTTCATGTAGTAATTGTTGCATAGGACTTCCTCCATGCCTTTCAAAGTATCTTCTTATTCCTTTTTACTCTCTGCTAGAATTACTATATTGTCAGCAAATAGTAGCATCTTTATCTTTTCATCTTGTACTGTTACTCCAGTGATAAATTCTTCTTTAACTTCAGTAAGTGCTAGTTCTATGTAAAGATTAAAAAGTAATGGGCGTAGGGAACATCCTTGTCAGACTCCTTTTTTTATTACCGCTTCTTTTGTATATTCTTCAATTATTACTGTTGGAGTTTGGTTTCTGTAAATGTTAGCAATTGTTCTTCTATCTCTATACTAGAACCCTAAATTTTTTTAAATGCTGAACATTTTATTCTAGTCTATGTTATCAAATGCCTTTTCTAAATCTATAAATGTCCGTTAGTGTTTTTAATCTTCCTTCTACTATTAATCTGACTGCTAAGAGAAGCTGATTGCTTCTCTTTTTCCTATACTTTTCTTGAAACCAAATTGGTTTTCTCCTAACACTTCTTCCACTCTCCTCTCAATTCTTCTGTACAGAATTTTAGTTATGATTGACACATGAGTAGGTAAGCTAATTGTTCTGTATTCTTCATGCTTATCTGCTCCAGCTTTCTTTGGAATCATGACAATAACACTCTTTTTGAGGTCTGATGTAACTTCCCCTTTTTGTCATAAATATTACACACTAGTTTGTAAAATCTATCTATCGCTTCTTCACCTGAACTGCGCAGTAATTCTGCTGGTATCCCGTAATCCCAGGAGCTTTTCTGCCATTCAGATGTTTTAACGTTCTATTAAATTCAGATCTTAGTATTTAATCTCCCTTTTCATCCTCTTTGACTTCCTCTTCTTCCTCGATAACACCAGTTTTTAATTCATTTCCTCCATATAATTCTTCTATATATTCCTCCCACCTATTGACCTTTTCTTTCGTATTATAAATTGGTATACCTCTTTATTTAACACATTATTGGAATATATTGGTATTTATTTGAATATAGGCAGTACTGGTAATGTATGACACATCTATATTTCAGTTATTGATCTTAAAAAAAATTATTTTTATATGCATATCGATGTTTAAAAAATACTGTAAAAATAAATCATTAAAAGTATTTGAATTGGCAAACTACAAAAAAGAAATTTCAGAACTGCATTAATACAGTTCAAAACCAATTTGTGCACTTTCTCTTAAAATATAAATTCTTCTATTTGGCACATGATAATTTATGTAAAATTGAAACAATATATAGGATATCTTTAAAAAATCTGTTTGTCCAAATTGCCAAATACAACTAAAGTATACTACTAAATTATTTCTTTGCTGTATTTTGTTAATTTATATATAAAAGTAAACAAATAAAAAGTATTTAAATAAAGTATACTGGTAATTTATCAAAGTGATGGGTAGTCGCTACAGGAAAGAAATTTTCATGGTGCAACTGATACAAATTTTTCTTTTATCTGTTCTAAATTTTTTTCATTTTCACTGACATCATTCAGCCCTTCAACTGGTAGTATTGTTACAAGGTGGTATTGTTACCATTTAATAAAATTCTTGATACTCGGTATGTATTTAATTATTTTTGAAATATTTACAATCTATTTGCTTTGATTAGAACTAGAGTTTTGTATGCGTCTGATTTTGACAAGACAACATAACCTGTCTTATAGAGCTTAAACATATTGGAAATAAGAGGGTCTATGAAAGAATGTGCAGTAAAGTAATGTAGCCTCAATTACCTGAATCATACTGAAAATATTACAGTTCAGTACTTGCTGATGGTGAACATTTCTGTTTTGTCTATGCGTTTTGTTATTTTTTTGAAAAGATGAGGTCACCATTCTTTGGTTTCAGAATACCCGGGTTTTCTGTATTTTCTAATGACAACATGGGTCTCTTTTTCTTGGCTTCATTTATCATTAAAACATACTGTGCAGATGTGTACACATAATCATAACAACAAACCATCCTTTTAATTGTTACAAAGTTGCGGTCACAGGACAAAAATCTATAACATCATGAATAGGAAAATAATGATGAACAACATTCATTAAACTAACCAGTCACTATAAAAGCCAAAAAATGTCTAACCAATTACAGTTTTTTTCACTACATGCATCACTAAATACATGAATTTCCTTTACTTCTGGAGAAACATAATGATGTATAAAGAATGCGGGTGGGAATTAACTCCCTATTGAAAATTGCTATAACTTTTTTAATACTTAACTAATTTTCATGAAGCAAAAAAACATTTTGTTCCTTACAATGGTAGAATTCCTATGCATTGCTGAAATTCCACATAAGCACCACCATAACCACCAGTTTCTGTAAATGTATGGGGATGTTTGCAACAGACTTCTGCAGATAATCCAGTGATATTTTCCAAGAACTTAGCAAATTCAATCCTCTATTTCATCAAGACTTTTTGATTTTGTGTGATAAACTTCCTCTTTCACCCACCCTTAGAGGAAGAAGTCACAAGGTGTTAGGTCAGGACTCTAACTGGCCATTCAAGGGGGCCACAACATCGCAACCAATGGTTCTGGAAAGCAGGTATCAAGCTACACATGGACAGGACTTGTGAAGTGAAGTGGAGCCCCATCTTGCATAAGATTAGGTCATTGTAATTGTCTCCTTTGGATACAATACTGTGAACAGAACACAATCTTCAAGCATATAACGGTACCGTTCAGCATTCATTTTGTCCTGAATGAAATATGGACCCACAACTTTCATTGATGTCATACTTGGTGCCACACTGACTTTTGGACACTTTTGTTGACTTTTTTCAACAACCACTCTCGGATCCTCTATTGCCCAATAATAACAATTGTGCCTGTTAACAAATCCCCCCCCCCCCAAACATGAAACACGGCTTCATCTAACCACAGGATGTTATCAAAAATATCAGGCCAGACTTCCATACCAGTCATCATCTCCCCATATACCAACAAATGATCACAATCTTCAGTGATAATTTCTGGCAGTTATATGATTTCCATAGATGAAAATTCAACTCTCTCTTCAAAACAGTTTGGATTGTGTGTTGGGTCAAACCACTTCTAAGATGCCTTTCTATGATTTTTGAGTAGAACCTAATGAAGAACCTGTTTCCATTAGCTTTGAGTGGCAATTCCTTATGGTCTTTACCATATACCGAAGTACAAGATCCTTTCACACTTAGCCACCATTACTGTACTTGTACCATGGACTGCCATACTTAGTACCGGTGCCACTAAGCTTGCTCATGCAAGGTTAGACATTGCACCATAGTCCCACAACTAATACCTTTCTCTTTCCGGTTAACAGCTCTTAAGCTGGTTCGCAGTAGCTCTCCACTCTTCTCTCTTATCAGCTTTTTTCTTTAGTTCCCAGTACGAATTACAATTCATACCACCCATTATCTGTTTTATGAACACTAAACATGGTCTTCACCTACAATTTTTCCCTTCCCCCATTCCTTCTATCACACTTTTAACTAGGCCTTGGTGTCTAACAATATGTCCTATTAGTTACACTCTTCTTCTTTTCAATTGTTTTATCAAGCTTCTCTGTTCATTAGCTCTCCTAAATAACACCTCATTTGATACTTTTTCTATCCAATTTTTCTTCAGCATCCTTCTGTAACACCACACTTCAAAAGCCAAAAGACTCCTTTTTTCAGCCGCTCTGATACCTGAAATGATATAAATGAGATATCATGTAATAAATTCTACCACTGTAAGGAAATAAATGCGTTTTGTTTCATGAAAACTGGTTAAGTATTAAAAATGTTATAAAGGATTTTCAACAGGAATTAATACCTGCCCCTCCGATATAATTATTTCTTCAGGAACACACTTACCACATCAGGTCCTTTTTTAATGGTCCCTTCACAGTAAGAATTAAAAACCTGTTGGTAGTTGAGTATGAATTTTTTATCAACTTTAATGAAACATCAAAAATGAAGGACAGTTATTTAAAATTTTATACTAAATAGAAGAAACCCTGATGAAAGCAACAACAAATTTCATAAAAAGATAAAGCAAAAGATAGATAAAATTGAAATACAATTTACAACACTTCGAACGTACAACATAAATATGGCTGTCACAAATGTAAGTCATGTTCAAAAAAGATTGATTTTCTGCTGTTAAACTCCTTGCTATCAAAATTTAATATTAAAATAAATAGGGCTTAAGTAATTAATAAAACAAAACTCATACAAAACCAATTATCTCACAAACAAAACAGGATTATGCAGTCAAGGAACTTGAAATAGGTATTACAAAGAGGAAAGCATTTTTTTTTTTTATTTATATAATAACTAGTAAGAGAGTAAAAATATTGTGGGTGTTAGCCCTCCGGATGTTAAGCCTACTGGGCTGGTCTGTGATTAACTCATCATCGCAAATTAGCTGATGTTGAAGTTGAGGTTCTAAAGTGCAAATCCTAGTAAATGCAGTTAGTTACTTTTATACGGATTTGAACAATAGATCGTGGATATCAGTGTGTTCTTTGGTGACTAGGTTTCAATTAACCACTCATTTCAGGAAGGGTTCAACCTGAGACTGTACAAGGCTAAACTTCATTCAGATTCATGTATATCATTCTGATTCATCCTCTGAAATAGTACCTTGCATTGGTTCCAGAAGCTAAACAGAAAAAAAGAAAAGATGAAAGGTGGAAAGATAAAAAGGTGTTTTTATATTAAGGAATTGTGTGATGAAATATTGGGAATAAATTCTAATTTGAAAGTTTATCTGACTGTAAGAATCTTCTCCAAAATGAATAAATTCATAATATTATTTATTTAATGGCAATAGTTTGTTGGTAATAGTATTAATAAGGTATTAACTTTAGATTTTTATTATAATATATGTTGATTACGTATCCATTAAAACACTTCTGCCACTTTCATGTACTGTCCTCAAGTATTTCAGGAAGTGTCATAGGTAATATTCTTATTCCCACTGCCACAGTATTATGTCATCATATTTTACTGAATTTATAAAATGAACCAAAATTCTACTGTTATTACTACTGTTACACTGTTATTATACTGTTATACTGTTAAAAACTAAAAATTACATTTAATGCTAGTATCAGTGAATTTAAGACTGTGCTACTACTAATACGTACTGTGTGTAATTTACACCTATGTACATTTTCACTAATAAAAAAAAATTATTGCTGACTTTCTTAAATGTACTAACTGAAGTACCATGGAGGGCAATGTAACACTTTACAGTTTGATTTAATTAATCTTTACCACTACAGCTTTATTAATCTTTCCTAAATAATTGTAATTAACAGCAGTATTTTTCAAACTGTATACATTAAAACTTATTTATTCAATTTTACAGTTCTTTTTTAATTCATTATTATTCAAGTTATTTCAGTATTGAAGTTATTTCTTAGATTTCCATTTCCGTAACCAATTCCATTTCCATATTTTCATAACCAAGCTTTTTTGTAAACTTCTGTGGTGAATTAATTTATCACTCAGTCTTATTAATTAATTATATGTATACATTTTTTCAGTGGTTGAGAGATAGAAAATGAAATTATTTATAGGATTCATTTACACAAGCCATCAGCAACGTGAACAAACTTTCTCCCTTACGTATGTTAGCATGTTAGCATCTACATTACAAATATTAAAGTTAAAATTGTTTTTTGTGTCTGCTAACTAATTATGATGATGCAGTCTAACTTTTTGTTTAGTAGAGAGTAATGTCTTAAGAATTCACCGTCTACTAATATGTTTTATGTTTTATCAAAAGTAAATCAACTACAGTAAATAAATTGAGAATTGAATTACCACCATATAAATATATAAAATATATTACCACCACTATATAAATTTTATTTCACAAAGGATATCAAGAAGTCAAAATATCAGCAACTATTTTAATATCATTGTTGGCAATCTATCTTCTACTTAGCCTGTGTCTTTGCATCAGTCCCTCAAGGGATTATTCTAGAGGATTTTCAGTTGGCCAGCAAAAGCTCACACCAAGCCATGTTTTACAGATGTAATTAGTTTTTTAACAATAATTTTTTAGGGATCACTAACATCATATCTTTCTTGTAATGAACATAACTTTGGATGTCATTCAGCCCAGGTTCTGACTGTGGAAATGTAGCAGAAATGTATTTCAGCTCGATTCTCTTAAATTAGTGCCTACAGAAGAGATTTTTAACAGGGAGTTTCCCGAAATATTTATAAATAAAATAAGGTAAACAGACAGCAAGATGAATTTTGCAATAACTCCTCATCTTGATAATAAACCAGCTTAGAGTTTTTCTTAGTATTTATGAAGCAAAGTGAAAGAAATCTCTTTGCCATCAATTCAATTCAGTTTATTTGTATCTTTTACAATAAATATGTAAAGAAAAAACGTAATATATATTAAATAAATCAAAGTAGAACACAGAAAAACACAAAAATGTGGGCAAAGCAAAAAGTTTGTGTGCTAGCAGAGTACAATTCAGCCAAAGTACAAAAAAGAAGTATCTCTCTACAAATTAAGTAAAATAAACAAAATAAATCTTAAAATAATATTGAATAAGTTAATTACAAAAATGGTATGATGATACCAGTAAGTACAACAGTGAAAAAAAAACGAAGTTATGAAGGTTTTCACAAGCACATAACAATAGTGATTTGAAGGAACAGTACAATTTCTTGTAATAAGAGAATGATTCGTAAATAACTAACACGATATCAGATTTCCTCTCAATAATTTATTTAACCAAAAACAACCGGTGGGGTCTCCGTGGGCGTGAAAGTTCCTAAGTTTCTCCAACGTCAAATACTGTCTTGTCAGGGTTTCCGTTTTCTGCCAAAAGTGATCGCTTGAGACGGAGAAAAAGATCTGCCTTTGCTCCAGTTGTCGGTAACTGAAGCTGCACAAGTACGTATTTGTTTCAATTCCGATTTAGTTAAATCGTTAATTTTTTTTCATTTTACAATAAAAATGAAATCAATCAATGCATCTCATTCCTTCAGTCCTTGTCACTGTCGCCAATTGTAGTGAGAGAATGATTCGTAAATAACACGATATCAGACTTTCTCACAATAATTTATTTAACCGAAAACAAACTCTAATTACAGTTAAGCCGGCCACCGTGGCGCGAGTGGTAGTGTCTCGGTCTTTCATCCGGAGGTCCCGGGTTCGAATCCCGGTCAGGCATGGCATTTTTCACACACGCTACAATTTATTCATGTCATCCTCTGAAGATATACCTTAACGGTGGTTCCGTAGGTTAAAAAAAAAAAAAAAAATTACAGTTAACAAAATCTTACAAAACAATTTAAACTTTCGCGTAGTTACAACAGCAGTGTCACAGATCGGAACTACGATACATACTGAACTAATCACCTGTTCCCTCGTCTTGCTTATATATTGTCCACTGTACTTCTAGAAAACACTAGAAAAATCTATTTGCTTCTATTATTAATTTCTATTATTATTATTATTAATTTCTTCTATTATTATTATTATTATTAGTAATTAAATAAATAATTACATTAATTATAAAACTAAACTTGTCAATGCAGATTGCCAACAAAATTCATTCTTCTGTAAAAATATTAATACAAAAAATGATACAACTTGCTGCTTCTAGCCGTTTCATAGCCTTCCCCTAAATTCGCAAAGGACATGATTTCAAGCGACAAAGACTGAACTATTTTAATATTAACAAAAATATGAATTATTATTAAACAAATATTATTATTCAATATTATTAGCATAAAAATTTAGGAATGTTTTTCACTTTAATTAGTTATTTATTTTGTGGACTTCAATATATATGGGGAGATATAATAATTTTGATAAAAATCTTTATACTGCAACATCCATCTTCTATTCACAACCACAACACAACCTTAGCAAAGTAAAGAAAAAATATTGTTATGCTTATAATTTGCTTAGTCAAAGATGTAATAATATAAATAGTAACAAACTGTACAAAGATGAGATTACTTAAATTTAAACTGATGATGAAAAATTGTCTTCTACACACAGATCAGAACAGAACAACATAACTGTAGGATAAATGCAAATTAAATGAAATAGCTAGTGGACAAAAATATATTTATTCTTATTTATACAAATTATTAAATCGTTTTTTGAAAGAGTTTCCTAACAGTTAAAACACTAAAAGCATCATAAAATGGGTTGCTAGGAGAACATAAAATTTAACACACAGAAGTTTATTGTATGGTCTTCCAAATGCTGGTTAATTAAGACATCTTGTTAATAGTTTATTAATTAGATATAACTTAAAAATTATAAACTTCAAGTTATTATACATTAACATCATATATTTATTACATATAGTGTAGTGAGTGTCCTGTTTCAGATATGAGTCAATAAAGACTCCCAAGTACATATTTGATTTTTTTTACTGTTTGTAAAAAAGGAAAATGGCATGATACATACCTCAATGTACAAATATTTTGTTCAATTGCGCTTACAAAGAAGTATGAATTTTAATGACATTGTGACAGCTATCTGCCTGTAGCAGTTATCCATTTTTATTCAGAGAGAAGGTAATATATACACATATAATTATAATTTTATTACTTTTGGTTTTTTAATTTTATTATTTTATAATTTAGGGTGAGAATATGTTTAAGTCATGATTATACTTTTTTTAGTCCTATTTTAGCATAGTTTGTAATTTTTCCCAATGAATAATCACAGAAAACAAGTACAGTGTCATCAGCAAAGGGAATAATGTTAGAACCAACAAAATTTCAATAGAGTAAATTATTTATATAAATCAAAAAATGTATGTGTGACAAAACATTGCCCTGGCGCAGTGCAAAATCTGTTCTTTCAGTCCAAAAAAAGTTCTTTTTACTAGTTTTCCATTTAATATACTGAACTGAGTTCTAGATTTAAGTAACTGGTGAACAACTTTAACGATACAAAACAAAACCTTATATTCTCTAATTTTCCTAATGACATGGTCTGGAGGATAGTATTTAAATGCTTCATAACATCTAAAACTATCATCTACAATTCCAATGAAGTCAGTATAAAATCTTCAGTATTCTTATCTTTTTAAAATCCTTATTGATTACTTTTTATTATTTCTTTATTTAGATAATCAACAATTTGGACTTCTATTACTTTGTCCATTATTTTTGATAAGATACTGAGTAAGCTTATATGTGGACAATAATTTGAAAGAATCATCTGTCACCAGACTTAAAAAGAGGAACTACATTAGCAAATTTGAACTCAAAAGGAAAATGGCCTAGCTCTAGACATTTATTTATGACAGATGATAAAGGATTAGCAATTAAAGGCAATATTTCTTTCAAAGAGAGACCAACTCACCACATCAATGCTAACAGATGTAAAGGGAATAAATTAATTGAATCACTTCATTTATATCACTGGGATGTAAGAAGAAGGACAATAATTTGAAAGAATCAGTCTGTCACCAGACTTAAAAAGAGGAACTACATAAGCAAATTTGAACTCAAAAGGAAAATGGCCTAGCTCTAGACATTTATTTATGACAGATGATAAAGGATTAGCAATTAAAGGCAATATTTCTTTCAAAGAGAGACCAACTCACCACATCAATGCTAACAGATGTAAAGGGAATAAATTAATTGAATCACTTCATTTATATCACTGGGATGTAAGAAGAATGAGCTCAAATAGCCGCAGTATCTGTATGATAAGGAGGCTATCTAATTATCTAATTTATCTAGTTGATCATTTGGATTATCACTTATAAGTTTTAGAGCATAATTCTTCTTGACTTGTGTAAAATGTTTATTTAAAACACTGGGATCAATATTTCTATGATGCAGAATATGTTTAATATCAATGCACCTCATTAATGCATTATCAGGTTTTTTGTTATTACACTTACATGACAGAAATTTTAAATCATAATAATTTAGTTTCTACTTCAACTTATTAAGCTGGTCTCTAAACTTAATATACTTATCTTTATGTGAGGTATTAAAAGGTTGACTTTTAAAAACCTGATATAATTTATCCCATTTTCTTATGGAATTTACAGATCCATTTTGTTAAGGGGCTATTTTTAATTGAGATGTGTATTACATCAGATGCAGTATTTATATAGTTGACTTGAAATGAAAATAATAGCAGATGATTCTGAAGTCGAAAGGTCTATGTTTAAGTCTGTAAAAATATCCCGTCTTTCATTTTTTTAAATATCAATTCATTTACTATGATTAATTTTTTTAAAGACTGTTGTTAGAAATGAGGCATCACAAGATAAACCCGCAAATTGATATGAAGAGCAGTTAAATATTTATCAGTGATATTTGTTTGCTAAATATTTTCTTACTCAAAAATGACATTTTTCACAAATTCTTCTTTGCTGTTAATAGCCCTTAAGCTGATTGGCAGTAGCTCTCCACTCTTCTCTCTGATCAGCTTTTCTCTTTAGTTCCCAGTACGAATTTACAGTTCATATCATCCATTATCTGTTTTATGAACTCTAAACGTGGTCTTCCCCTACAATTTTTCCCTTCCACCATTCCTTCTATCACCCTTTTAACTAGACCTTGGTGTGTAAGAATATGTCCTATTAGTTGAACTCTTCTTCTATTCAATTGTTTTAGCAAGCTTCTCTCTTCATTTGCTCTCCTAAATACCTCCTCATTTGATATTTTTTCTAACCAACTTATCTTCAGCATCTTTCTGTAACACCACTTTTCAAAAGCCAAAAGCCTCCTTTTTTCAGCCTCACCAATTATCCGTGACTCACTCCCATATAATGCAATATTACACAAATGTTCTTAGTAAATTCTTTCTCAACTCAAGACTAATATTATGTGATGTGAACAAATTTTTTTTTTTGTAAAAGGCAGTCTTTGCCTGATGTATTCTGCTTACCGTTTCTTTTCTGCTTTTTCCATCATTATATTTTACTAACTAAGTATTTACACTATACTACTTCCTGAACAGCTTCATCTCTTAGTTCTAACGTTGTCTTATTTACATTGTTTTTGGTGCAAACCAGTATTTTGGTTTTTTCAATATTAATGCACGTGTGAAATTCTTCCATTAGCACCCTGTCCATTACATTTAAAATTTGTTCCAAGTCTTCTTCCCTTTCTGCAATTACAGCTATATCATCTGCAAATCTGAGCTTATAAATACTTTCTCTGTGAATCTTTATACCTACACCTACTTCCTCTCTAACTCTACTTATGGCCTTCTTGTATATACAAATTTAACAAATATGGAGACAATGTGTACAGCCTGTCATACTCCTTTTTTAATGCTTGCTTCAAGTTCTTTGTTTCCACAACTAATTATTCCAGCCTCGTTCAAATAAATATTGTAAATTATTCTTTGTTCCCTGAAGTTAATACCTATCTGATGTAATAAAAAATAAGATGTTCCAGTTTGCATTATCAAAAGCTTTCTCCAGATCTACAAATGATATGAATGTGGCTTTAACTTTCCTCAGCTGTTTCTCTAGTACTTGCCTTAGTTAAGTAACTAATTTTTGCTAAAATTGCCTCTCTCATTCCCATCTTCTTTCTAAATTTAAACTGGTCTTCAGTTAATACCTCTTCTATTTTCTTTTCAATTCTTCTAAGAATAATTTTAGTGAATATCTTTGATGCATGGCATATTAAGCTCAAGGTTCTGTAGTGCTCACATGATCGGGCAATGGCTGTCTTTGGTAACGGCACTATAATGCATTTTGTAAAATCTTGGGGTAATTCTCCAGTCTCATAGATTTTGCAGACCAATTTGTACAACTCTTTTTTCATTCTGTCACCAGAATTTTTCAAAAGTTCTGCTGATATGTTGTCTACTCCTGGTGCCTTTCTATCTTAAAATTCATGTAATGCTCTTACAAACTCTTCCTCCATTATCAATTCCCCCAGTTCTTCTGGCAGTACTTGTGATTCCTGTTCTATTATTAAATTCTGGTTGTTACCTCTATACAACCACTCCAAATATGCCTAAAATCTCTCTACAGTTTTTCCTTCTTCAAATATTAGTTTTCCCTCTTTATCCATTATACTCATGGTTTTTAATTTCCTTCCACTGAAAAACTTTTTAATGTTTCCATAGGCTTTATCAGACTACCCAGCTTTCATACAGTTGTTTATATCTTCACAAAACTCCTTTAGGTAGTTTTCTTTATCCTGCTTTGCTTTCTTATTTATCTTATTCTTAATGCTTTATACCCATCCTATAAGGAGACCTACAAAATTGCAATCAATGTAGTATTAAAATTTACTAAATTTTAGAAAACTTTATTAGCTTCAATAATTCCATAATAATTCTTATCGGCACTAATGTTATCTTTAATAAACACACATAAAGCTTAAACTAATTACCTAATTTGTTTATGACAAACAAACATCTAAATTATAAATTAATTATCATATTTAATCAGTGTTTCATTTAATAAGACATCAAAAGTAATTTTAAAACTTTATAGTTTATATATTGAAAAATTATATTTCGTCTCCGCATAAAAATCAGGTTTAAAAAAAATTGCTAATAAAAAAAGAAAAAAGAAAAAGATCTATCTGTTTTACTAAGGAGGGAGGGAGTAGATAATAAGCTGGAAAGCGGGGTAGATGTTTTCGCTCAATGTCATTTTCCTCAGCGATGTCGTCGGTATCAGTGTGGGACATTGAACCCGACGGTATCGGTCTGGGTCTTGGGAATCAGCCGTCCTATTTTTAGTTTTTGACTTACTTGACTTTTAGTCTTTGACACAGCGATCTCGGTCTGGGTTTTTATCCTCGGCGGTCTAGGCGGTTTCACTCTGGGCATTTATCCTAGGACCTCTAAGCGATCTTCGTCTGGTCTTTTAACCTCGGCTGTTTTAGCGTCTCCGTCTAGCTATTCGGCCTCGGCGGTTTCGCTGATCTCGGTCTGGGTTGTGGCCCCACCGGTCTCGGCGATCTCAACTGCAGCAACTTAGGTCATTAACCCGACAGGGAGTCTTATTCTTTAAGACTTTGGGTGTTGGCGTCCCCACGGCCCTAGCCTCTGCAGCTTTTCTTCCCACTACACATTGAGCTGCAGAACACTTTACACTACACACATACTCTACATCAAGTACACTACACCAATTTACAGCATATACAATTCCACATCTACACAGTAACATTCTACACTACTTCCTCTTACACATACACTCGGTGATGTTGCGACACCTTACGAATCGCAATCGTACTCAAGGTGGGAACTATCGTACCGATGGGTGAATGGCTCTGCGTAGTAAATCTCGAACGATGTCCTCGGGACACCTGGGCGAACCCAGTTGTATTTTAGCCCTAGCTCCAGTACGCGTGCGCTCTGCTGGAGTGGTCCATTATATCGCCGGTAATCGTGGGAACAAAATTAGTAATCCACAAATGAACTCTATGATGGTTGGAGGTCCATCTGAAAAAAATTACCACGGTTAGCCAAGCGAAAGAACCTCATTTGGCGTTGTCCGATGAGGAAAGGAATTGCATCGAAGAAAATACTGTGAATGGTGCTGCGTGCCATCCACAGTAAGAAAATATCATATCTATTGTGCTTAAAAACAATCAGGAAGGAGGAACCCTTCAAAAGGTCTCTCCATTCCTGATAAATAAATGTATATCAAGTTCAGGTGGTTCAGCGAAAAACGTCCGGAAGCTAAGAGATGGCTCAATATGGGTTGAAACGTTCAGTGATGAATAGTGCCGATCGCTTCTAAATCTTAACAATATTCGAAATATTAGTATGAAGGCGGTATGCCACAAATCGTTAAATACTAGTGAGGAGTAATCTTTTGCCCAGATAGTCTAGAGATGGACATTGCTGAAATAGCTTGTGAGCTCCGCTCGCAAGAAGTTTTGGAGGTTAAGCAAATAATGAAAAGAGAACGCGGATTGGAAGATCCCACACGTACACTTATAATAACTTATCTTCTTGTACCACCAGAAAAGATAAAAGTGGGTTACCTGTCAGTTCGGGTGCGACATTTTTCCCCAACCCACGTCGATGTTTTCATTGCCAAGGGTATGGCCATACTACATCTTCTTGCCAAAAAAAACCTGCAATTTGCGCTCAATGTGCCAAAGAAAGTCAAACGACACCAACTGCCAGGAAGAAGAAATGAGCTAACTGTGGGGGAATACATTCAGATCATGTGCTTCCAGGAAACACAACTTTTACACCAAGATGCAGGAACACTCAGAGGCTATTTCTGTAAGAGGCACGACAGAAATAGCCAACTACTGTCTGTGTAAAGAGAGTAAAGACTGTGTAAAGACAGTAAAGAGAATGGAGGAGTTGCCATTTTTATGCGGAATGAGGTGTCGGCTACAAGAATACCATTACCGTACCCTTATTCCTGCTGTAGCTGTGAAGGTATCTATCCCCTTCAAATTGCATATCTTTAACATAACCACATTAATTTAAACCATTATTTGTTTC
>JAAAKQ030477531.1:8928-31192 GCA_010016005.3 Zanna intricata
ATTATTTGAATTCGATTAACGAATTCAAATAATAACGTTGCTCTGTGTTCTTTTTATAGACTTTAATTATAATAGCCCTGAATAGCTGTGACCAGGGCCATTTAATAAATAATTATTATTGGAACCCATTTCGGTTGTTAGGCAACCTAAAGAATAGTTATTTATCGGTATTTGTTGACTGTCATAAAATAAGTAAATAATTCATTATGACCAATTATTTTCCTGTGTGTTCTCTTAATGTTATACGACCTGTAGTTTGCGCTGATGGTTATATTGTACCTGATGAAACAAAACTATATTATTTTTATGAAGCAAAACTATATTTTGTTTCAAGTGAAGTAGTCCATATCAGCGAGTCGTCTGAGAGTTCAATACGTTCCAAAATTTTGGCACTCGTACTTCACTTGTACATTGTTGCTGTGGAAACTTGTTCCATCATAATTAAAGTTTTTTGGATATTTCTAAAATTAGGCCTGTACCTTGAGAGCGAGTTATCTTATTGGAAACCCTGGCCTTTTTATGTAATTAAACTATTAATTTATAATTACTTGTATATACCAAAATTGAAATCGTTTTATTAAAGTAACCGCTCTGTTTATTTTTCCTTCGACCGCATTTTTATTATTTTTAAAAAGATGTACGATTTATTATTTTTTTTTTTTTTAAGTATGTGTTTAATTATTATCAATACTTGTGATATTTATATCAATTTAAAAAAATTAAGTGATTCACATTAACTAATTTCGTTTAATTTTAAATAAAATTAAGTTTTATTTCATATTCGATCGTTGCATGCACATTTTAAAAATAGAATAAAAATTTTATTTTAGCCTGCTGTAAAAATTGGCGGTTATTTTACCATAAAACTATTTTAGATTTTTTTAGGGAATCGGCTTTTATTTAAGTTGGCCTTGTAAATGATCGGAGTTTGATAATGATATACGACTGAAAATAGTTATTTTCAATCCATTTTATCACTTGATCGTGTTACATGTTGCAATACATTATAAGAATAAAATTAGAAAATTAATTATTCAAATGATTGAATATTTACATTTTAATAATGTATTTTTTATGTTAATTTATGGTAATAAATCTAACCCTTTTTAAAACTGAAATTCGAGAGAAATTTATGTGGAACTGTTGATGAGTTGTTGAAATATTGATCGAATATAATTCTGACAGGAAGGCCATAATTGATCTAACAAATAATAAGAATTGTCATCAATATCTGTATTCCAGTTTCAACTTTTCCACACAAGTGACTATTTTATCATTTATGTATAAGTACGTAACCTTAAATTTTCTTTTACCTACTTTTGTCGGATTGCAATAAGTTAGGCAGCGTTATTCTTATTACTACTTAATTCGTGTTCTTTATTTTATGTCATACTAAGGCTGTTTATTTTTTCAACTATAACTTTTTTCTTTTTTTTTCTTATGAATATAATTCTCATAATTTCTCTTATACTGTGGAAAGGTAATAAAATTATTACGTTAAAACTCCAGTTTTAGTGATTTTCAACAGATTTCTTATGAAAGGAGAATCTATTGTATTATTTCTCTTATTTATTAATTAGAACTATTTTATAATAATAAGTTCGTTTGCTAACATTTAAATTAAATCTACTAACAAAATAATCGATCATTTAACATATTATTTATGTGTTCTTCATTCCTTATAGGTTAGCGCAGTGCAGTGATTTGTTTAATTTTGTTTTCGGTTTTATCTCACTTAATCATTTGAAAATGTTGCTCTGATTAAATAAAATTTCATAATAAATTATTTTCTGGATTTCAGTTTGGCCAAAGGAAACGGTTGAAAAAATTGGAGCATGATTTATTCTAGAAAAAGATATCCCCTCTTACAAGAGTAAGAATTTTGTTAGAACTAGTTTTTGTTATAATACTCATTTTAATTTTTCAGCTTGATTATGAAATGTAGAGAGTAGTTAAAAATGTATAATTTCAACATATATTAATATTAAAACAAATTTCATCAATCTATATCATACAACATTTGTAGTGAGCTCATTGTATCACGGCTCACCTTTCTCAGCTACGTTATTTGTAATTGACAAAAATCTTATAAATCTATTTTCTGGGAAATTAACCTGTTATTGACACTTGTCTTTGTTTTAAAATAATTTTTAATGTTTAATATTTAATTTCAAATTCTATCCCTTTATCAGTATAGTTGTTTAATTTGTTAGCTAGAAATTCAGAAGTATGTACGAATGTCAAAATAAAAGTACAAATTTTAAAATATAAAAAATTATAAATTTTTAACAAAAAAAAATTATTTAGATTTAAAAGTTATTTTAGATTATTTTGGATTATATAATTACTATAAATCCCAACTTCAGTTTAATCAATAGATCAATCATGAAATTTTATGGAATAGCTCGTTTAATGAGGAAATACTTCGTAAATAAATTAATTTAACATATCTGATGAAACTTTTTTTTTTTAACCAATGGGGCAATACATTTACTACAACCCAAATGGCTTGCCAATAGGGGTAGTGTCGGGCTCACATAGGTTTCGCTAGATGTTAAGGATGAGCGAATATATGCCTGGAATACCGACTAAACCTCACCACCTCACCGATTTCACACTACCAGAGATGACCGGAATCGCTGTTAGGCATTACATCAGTCACCCCCGAGTACCGTGGCAGCAGATTGCCCCACCCTACCTCACCACCATCCGGAGGTCACCCTTCGGGATCTCGCTGTATCATTGGAGCATTCCGACCACCCCATCTAGTCAGCCAAAATGCCCCTTCTCAGGAAAGCTGCCCATCCCGGCCATATCCTATCTGTATCCGGACATGCCTTTTACATGTCCTTCACCGCAATCCATACACCGTCTCACACCCTGAGGGTTCCTCGTGCCTTCATCAGAGGCACCTCGATTCCCTCGCTTTTGCGTGCAGGAGGCTGCGAAGGACCCCTTGGCTAGGCTGTCGAATCGTGGCATTGATTTTGGCTCCCTGATCCTAATCATTACCACGATTTGACATCTCCATTTTCCTCCCGGGTGTTTCTCTCTTTCAGCCATTCTGTGTTTGTCACAACTATATAATCTTGTTATTGTCCTCAGCCCATCTTCGCTACTCGGGTGCCCACCGTGCTGCCTCTCTTTCCTTGGTTCTTAAGTTTCTTGAGACCAAGGAGAAGTCCTCGCCCCACTGCCTCCTTCTCCGAAGCATACATTCAACCAAAGTCTCAGGACAGAGCTACCTTACTCCAAGTTGCTTCCTGACTCTATTCCATCTCACACATTGGAAGAATACATGCTCCGGTCTGTCGTCCACGCCGCAGTACATACAATGAGGATCGTTTTTCCTTTTAAACCTCAACAAGTAAGCTCCAAATCCGCCATGTCCCGACAACAGTTGGGTGAGGAAGTAGTCCACCTCACCAAACCCCCGCCCGACCCCCGGCTGCAATTGAGGAATTAGCCTCCTTGTCCAGGCTTCTTTTTCTGAGGTCTCCATTTTTCAGTCAACAACCTTCTAGCTTCTGCCTTCGAGAGTCCCTCATACTTTTGCGTCATGTCAAACGCTCTCAGATGAATCGGGGGGACACCCGCAATCACTCCTGCCGCCGTGTCCGATACAGTCCGGTATGCCGAGATGATTTTTATATTTGCGCGTTGGAGAGAGGAAAGACTGCCCACATTTCACTACATTACTCTACAGCGCCTCGTACCAAACCGGAACCGCATACAGCAAAATCGACGTGGCCACTGAGAGCAGTAATCTCCTCTTGCTACCCTGTGGTCCCTCTCTATTGCACAATACCTTACCCAAGTCAGCCAGTACCTTCTCTGTTCTGTCTGACGCCTTCTTTACGTGGGTGGTGAACCTTCCGGATCGATCCAGCCATATACCTAGATACTTTGAGGAACTGCTTTCCTCAATAGTATGGCCGACGACCAGAATTATCATTCTTCTCAGGTGACTTCTATCCACCAAGGCAGAAGTCATTTGTCACCTCATAAAACAGCTACCATAGCTTTTTTATGAGGAGCCAGCGCCAGTCTTCTTCGGAGCCACCCACTTACCAGTTCAACTGCCTCGTTGGCGATCTTCTCTACTTGATCTTCTGTGTGTCCAGATACCCTCAGGGCCAGGTCATCAGCTATTGAGACCGGCAGCGTGTCGCCAGGAAAGTCTTCTCACAGCAGTCCGTCATTCGCAACATTCCAGAATAGTGTACCTAATACCGAGCACTGTGGTATCTCGCCGTACATGTTAAATTCGATAGAGCCCTCTTCTGTCTTGGCTCTCGGGACCCTTTCATGGAGGTAATTATTTACTATCATCAGGATATAATTACTTAACACCCCTAGCTGGCAGCTCCTCCAGAATCACTCTCCAAGGAACGCTGTCTCTGAAGTGTATTACGGCGTAGACAGTGGATCTCCTCCTCAAGAACCGGAACTGATTTTGGGAGAAGCCACTCGATGTCTCAAGCTCATCCTGGAATGCGCTCAGCGATCATATGTTCGTATATCTTTCCATTGTGTTTATGAGATACAGGCGTCGATATTTCTTCTCGGCCTCTGGCAGGAGCCCCTTCCATTCACTGGCAGTGAAATATTTAGATGACAGTTGCTTATCGGCCTAGTGAGTTACACTTTATCAAAAATATTTGAGATTGTATTAGCATACTAAAACTTAGTATTTTACCATATATCAGTCTCAATATTAAGGCTTAACAATTTTTGATAAATTCTCTTCCTAAAAATTTATTTTAAGGAAATAATCCAAACTTTTAATGCTAAAACTGGTTGACATCAAATTACATACTAGCATGTCGTTTCTTACGTTTCCTTTCGCGGACAGAGGATAATTAACAATCATGGTTCGCTTCACTTACCCTTTCTGGGATGAGGTCCAATGGGTAGATCCAGAATGATCTATCTCTTGAACCTCTTTATGTTCATTAACATCATGTTTATGAGAATAATAATTATAAATAAAAATTAAAGCCTATTCAATTTATAAAAACTACCTGTGTATTGTAATATCTTTGAAGCCACAGTTTGGTCAGTACATGATCCAAAACTTAGTGGTCTAAGGATGTGGGTCTCAAAACAATCGACCTTCATCTTGAAATATTGGTTATAACTAGTTACCCGTACTTTGGACAGGTACACGGCTTTTAGCGTTTACCCCACTAATACTATTGACAGTACACATCGGTGACCGTACATCGTTTCTTTTCTTTTCTCTTTTTTTAATTTTTTAATTATTTCTATTCTATAGTTTATAGATAAGTAACCGTAGGAAGCCGCAACCAATTGCATCGCATATACACTAACAGTGGCTGTGTTGGTTGAGTAGCCGTGCTGTACACCGTCACACTCCTTAAAAGATAAAAATTAAAAAACCTGAAAATGGTTTTTAGATATGTATCTGAAGATTTGGAGCAAGCCCCAATCTTATGAGTATCTTGTTTAGTAATGAAGAACATTTTCAAACATTATTCAAATTGTTTTACCTTCTTCACTTCTTTCAAGGACGAATTTCAAAAAATCTAGAAATTTGTATTACAGACGTTTGCATGGAAATTACACACACTAAAAATTAAGTTAATATCTTCATTTGTTAAACCTATATGCGTATTTTTTTTATATTGATTTATTTTCTGTATTAAATTTGAAACTGAGTAAATTACTCACTGTCAGCGAATATTTAATTGAGTGGGAATGTTGTAGGTTTCACAACGGAGTATGTCTCTGCCTTGGGAAGATGAAGGATCGAATGGAGTTCCCCATACAAGTTCCTTGGACGCAATTTCTCGCCCCAAGAGAACTAGCCACGAGTCTCAACCTCCTAAAGTTCCAAGCCGAAGTGCCACTGTTGGAGTGTGTCAGTAAATTTATTTTATCTCAATTTTTTTTATTATATAATAAAATATGAAAAATTGTACAAAATTAAGTCAGTGAAATAAATGAATTATTGTGTGCAAAAATTTTTCTTGTAAGTGGACGATTTAAGTCAATATGAATAAAAGATGTGTATGACAAAAGTCAGTTAACTTCATTTATGTAATAGAAAAATAATAAAATATATTCGACCTATTGAACGTGTGTGTTATGTTATTTTTATTTGATTTTTACGTGTTCTTCGCAAGAGAATTAATTATAAAGCAGAGACATATTTTATCTAACCTCAACAAATTTCAGTGAGCCAGTTTTTTGCCATTTTCTGTCTACCGATGTTAACTGATGATGGATTTAGTCGTTTTTGCAAGTAAGCAGTTGACGTTTTATTTAATAACAGGTGAAATAGGATTTTAGTAAGCGATTAATATTGCAGTTAATATTACCAAATTTTCACGAATATGCATACCTTTAAATATTATGTAATTTATGTTTTATTAGCATATATCACATTTGATAGGTATTTTGACACAAATTGGTCATTGCAGCTTATCCAAAAATTTTGCTCAAATGTTTATAAGAGTTCTTTAGAAATATTATAATTATAAAATTAAAAATGCCTAAATTTTGTTACATTAAATGAAATGTTATTCTTTCAATCAACAAATGGTGCCTTAATCAAAATAGATTTTCAGTCTAATTAAAGTTAATAAACTATATTTTTAATTACATTAAAATAACAATAACTATTGTATATAAGAGAAGAATTTTTACAATATATTGAAAGGATTTAATTGAACAAAAAATTTGTAAATATTATTCCTAACTATTATCAGTTTTTACATATCTGTTTCATCATCGAGACGAAAGTTTTGGGATATTTTAAATCAGTTTTTGATGTTTTATCATTTTTGTATTCACATTTTCTTTTTATATGTTTATTATTTTTAATTTTAATTTTTATCGGACTTCATAATAAGTTCCATGTAACCATTTTTCACCAAATTATGATTTTATTAAGCTATCAAACGAATTTAAATAAATTTGTTGTCTTAGAGGTTTAGAAATTATATACTGTAGCGAAATTTTTGTAATGAGTGAAGAAGACTGATAAAATTAAGCGTCTTCTTTGCTTTAGCTTTCATTGAACGATTACAAAAAGGTATTCATTTAATGACAATCAACGGAAATGAGATGAGCATAATTTTCGAGTTTTTATAAAATGAAAGATACCGTGCAAATGGAACTACTGATTTTCAAATTTTAAAACATTTATACTGAATTACAGGATTAAGTTTCCGAAATTAAATGCATATTTATATTATTATGGTACGGCTCACCAGAAACTTCATGAATAACACACAGTCACTTAGGATAAGAATATAGATTCAATAGGGTCCGCAACCTACTCCAGATGTGAGATACTCGTATCCTTAGAAAATTAAGATTATTATCAAATTATATAATCATCGGATACTTAACAGCATCCTTTAAAACAGCAAAATACGTGGTTAGAGTTGCATTGCAATTTTTCTGGGCATTTACTATTTCCAAAGAATAAGTACCGGTGTTCCAAAATAACTTCAATTAACAATTGGAATAATGGGTAAATATTTGTTGGGAAGAAACAAGTCTCTTTTAAATCAACGGTATTACTCTGACTCATCTTGTAGAAATGAAATTACGTTTATGTCAATAATTATTCATTAGTAAATTATTATTACTTCTATTTGGAAATCTACAGTATCCCTAGTAAAAAATAAGTAAATAAGATGCTGCCTTCAGTCGCAAGTTTGTTTCCTGTGAAAGTTTTGGCGAGCGCCGATTATCAGTGCGGTTTTACATAACCTTTTCTCACAATTTCTAGAAATTCACTATTTGGTTTTGTACAGCTTCTCAATAGTCAATGCTTTTCATTAGCTTCTCCAGCGCATTAGTCCAGTTTATCATAGTCATTTATGCGTTGATAAATGTGGCTTCCGTTTCCATTGTCTAGAGAATTGCTTTAGAATCATTACAGTCAAAGAATCGATGATCCTCAGCTCTATTTATTGGTTATAAATATTATAAATCTTTTGGAAAAAATTTTTTTCTACAGCTTCAATTCAAACATCAGCCAGTACTAGTAGGATTATAGTTTATAACATAATATTTATTATACATACTATCATATTTTAAAAGTAAGGGGGAAACTTGATAATATTTTAATCATGTTCAGAAAAATTAAAAATTAATATGTATACTTGTGACTTTGTTTCTATTGAACGTTACCAGAACATAATAGTGATGAAAATATTGAAAAAAATTGTAGCAATAATAATAAAATAACATAAATATTCACTCTATCTACTAAAATTATCTGTTAGCTAAAATGTGAAAAAAAATTCACGCTTAACTTTCATCAGGAGCAGAAAATTTGTGAATAATTTATTTGTTGTTTATCCATATTTGTTTTTTTTTATGTAAAAACAGTTCTTCTCACCATAACATTTTGCTATTGCATTCATCAACCTAATGCGTATGATCAACGCCTTACTTATTTAAGGTTAAATTACAGAATTTAGATTATGTCACCGCTTTAATGATGAACTAAAATTCTGCTGATCTCTTATGTTCTATATTAAGTTGTAACAACAATATTCGTATTGAATAAAATTCAAAATATTTAACTGTCACTTTCAATATTAATTATTAGTTCATTATCTAAATAAATAATGGTAATAATATTGTGAAAATAATGTTAACTATTTATATGACTGTGTTTCTTAAAGAAGTTGTGAGCCTATACTAGTATTTATAACCGTAAATATTTTTAGTTTGTTATCCTGGAAATTTGACTACAAAGTAATTCGTTCAGTTAATATAAACTACAATAACATTTTCTGAAGAAGTCAAATGCAAAATAAATACATTATTAATAACCGCAGTAGTGGAATATAGCAGTTACCCCCGATTTTAAATCAGTTATCAGGTTTGTCCTTCCTTCTTACCTTTGCAAAATTTATAATTACAAGCTAAACTTAATTATATTATTATATAATTACTTGATAATAAATGTTATTTTTCAAATTTAATTTTTTATTGCGATTATTGTATCTTTTAATCTACTAACATAAATTAAGCTCGCAATTTATTTGTAATAAGAAGTCTTATTTAAATCTAATAGAATTTCTTAGAATTTACTAGGCTTTAATAAAATTTTCGACTCATTTGTTTTTCATTCACAAAGCATTATTTTTTGGCAAGATTGAAAACTCTACTTAAGGTACTTAAGTTTCAACGTGTTTAAATTCACTTTTTTTTATTTTTGCTTTTTCCCGTGCTCTTTATGATTTTTACACTGTTTCATTACTTCAAAAGTGTGGTTGTTATTTGTGTGATTATTTGTTTTCATACTTGCTTTTTGTAACTGCTAATATTATTCAGTCTTTGTTTCAATATATGAAATATTGTTGGACTTTAATAATCATTTCGTTACAAAATTTATTGAAGAATTCTAGTATCTAATTTTAAGTTATGACTTTTCACAGTGACCTTCGACAGATCATCAACTGAGGATATACCACCAAGATTGAGGCCTCATACGCTAGATAATTTTTCACAAGGTAAAAAAAAAAACAGTGCTGTCCATTGCAACATGCCTCGCCTCGTAGCCTGCCTTGCTACTAACCCAACCTTACGAGTAGTTGGCCTCGCCTCATACACGCCACTTATTCGTTTCGCAATTGAATAATTTGTATAATATTTAAATACGTGAGAATGTTTAATAAATACAATACATAAATATATAATGCACATTGATCAGTTTTATAAAAAAATTATATATTTATTGTTATTATTATGTACTGATATCACGTTTTATTAATACCACTCTCTCAGATTCTCACATCACTGCCTGTTATTAGCCTATATTTATTATAATAATTCAGATCATGTAATTTCCATCACTTTTGTATATATTTTATATTTATTAATTTATTATTACATTTTATTTTACTTTAATTGTATGAAATCTGATTTTACTTTTTAAAAAACTGCATAATCTATTGTAATATTTTTTTAATATTATTTTATTTAAGCATATTACATTTCATATTTTTTGGCTTCGCATCCAGAATGCATTCCGAATGGGTGTAATGAATACATCAGTGAATGTATGCATCAAAATGAGCGTGGGCTTTTTGTACTCAAATGCTCACTTTTCAGCGATTTGGATGTGCAGGATCTGAAAACTATTTATGCTTGTAAATATGCTCATGATTTCTTGTTTGCAGAATGTTTGGTAAAACGTCACTTATTTTACATGTTTAGATTATATTATGGTAAATTTGTTGTCGATCTTCAAGGATCTATAAAATATATATGGGATTAATGTGATAAGTTTTATCACATCTCAGTTCTTGATGCATTTTTTCAATTTTTCTAGTCCAGAATATTTTGTACATATTATGAATTTTTTAAGGATATTTAACATAGTAAACTTATTAAAAAAATATTGTCTTTGTTCTGCGAGTATATAGCAATTATTTATCTATTTTCTAAATTCTCTTTAAAAAATCTATTTGATCACTATAATTATAATTCAATTGCGAATCCTATTCTAATCCAACTTTATTAGTTGCAAGCATTGTAAAGAATTGATCGATTAAACGAAACCGATCAACTAAGTAAGATCTGCTTTAAAACCTTCTAAATGTAATACCTAGTCTCGAATATTTGATAACAAAAATTTATATTTTCTTATTATTTAACTTAAAAAATCAACATACAGATGCTATCTTTACTAGTTTTATGATGGTAATAGAAACATTTCAGCTGAATTATGAAGTTAATCAGCTGAAATAATACTTCAGGTTACAAATATTAGTATTTGCCCAGATCGTTTTAGTAATGGTGATAGTTTCGCTGTATAATACATTTTTGTCAGTAAATAAAACTGAAATTTAATTTTAAAAGTCGCTTTAAGTTTACGTCCAATAACAATGATTATAGTTTGTTTAAAGCTATTGTTGTTTGTTTGATTGTATTAATTACTATGATTTAACCGAATTGACCGGTAAATAAAATACTTAGAAGCACACAAAGAAGTAAACATCCTTGAGTGTAACATTTTATAAATTACATTAATTGATTGATTTTGATCGACAAATATTACAAACTCAGGAATCGTTTCTGCCTACCTTTTTTTTTTCCTCCCCTGGGTTGGTCCTACAATTAAGTATAACGCAATCCCAGGGAGGAACTTCTCACCTTGGCAGGGCCTCCAGAGTGAAGGGCACTAGGAAACTGGGATAAGGTTTTTTGGGTCTAACTTTGGGCCGGACATGACTTTCTCTCTCTTTTTTTCAGATTTTTCAATCTGAGTTTAACTTAACTTCTATACGGATGTTCAGGAGTCCCCAGTCGGTCATCGCATGTGTCACACCTGAACATGCCACACCTCACGAGTGGGACTATCCTTTACATCCCCATTCTCGTAGTAACCTTAGAAGCCTCTTCTTCTATCAAAATCTTCTTTTTGTCTTACTATTCTTGTGATCACCTGCTCGATGTCACTCCAGGCGTCTTTGGAGAACAACATATACACTACCGTAGTTTCCGGACTTCAATTTCTAATTTCCGAAGTCCTTCTGATGTCAGCCCATCTGTAACAGTCGAAGAACATATGTTCCACTGTCTCATCCTCATTACAAAGGCACAGTAAGCCGTATCTCTTCTTCTAAATTTGTGTAAACATGCATATAAACATCCGTGGCCAGATATTATCTGAGCTAGGTAATAGCTCACATTTCCATGCGCCCTCGCCAACCACGCTTCCAAATCAGGGAGTCTCCTCTTCGTCCAGATGGCACCTCATCTTCCCTCCACCTTCGGCACCACTCTCTCCTCCTATGTTTCTAGCTTCCCTTCTATCCTTACTCTTGTATCTTAAAGAACGTTCACGTATAACCAAGTCTATAGGGGGATATAGTCAATCCCAGTCAACTCGCTAATCACTTGGTAGGAAACGGTCCTATAAGCAGAAACCATCCCCAGGAGTGACTTCCTGTGGGCGCTGATTAGTCTGCGAAGATTAATTTTTTTTTCATAGCTGGACTACAAAATTGGTGATGCATAAAGTGAACCAGATGATACAGTCGACATTATTACCCTCCTCTTAGCTGTCCTTGTGGCATTCTGTGACGAAAATAGACTTTGTAGATTTTTTGTCATAACCTCTGCCTTTTTGCAAACTTGCTGCACATGCATTTAAAAGCGTAGACTCTTTCTATTAATCGTTCAAATTGTCTATTAGTCAGCCTGAAACAAACTTTTGTCTTCCTAGTGTTATTGATCCTTTCTTCAATCGCTTACCAGTACTGCCCTATGATCGCTGGCGGTTTCCTCTACTAATATGCTTATTTGACACCGTTCCATGCACCAGCGTTCATCGATTATTGCCAAACAAGAACAGACTCATGACCCCAAAAAGTATTGTCATTTATGCAATTCAGATTAAATCGCTGCATTAGGTCTATAAGTTCACCACCTCTTCTGTTCGTATAGCTGCTACCCGTAGCTACCGCCTTAGAGTTAAAATCGCCCAGAATTATTAAATTTTTATTGGTATCCATTATGAGCCTGTTTAACTCTTCCATGTACTCAATAAATTCTTCAAAGGAGCAATTGATATATCTTGATCTTCAAAGGAGCAGGTGATATATATACTTATACGCCCACTATAATCGCGTTTGAGAGTTCAAGTAAAGTCCCTTCTAAATAATCTCCATCCAAATTTATTTGAGCAGTCCCTCATTGCCACGTCGCCATTCATGTCAGCCATAAAATTATTTTTAGCTGCCTTGTATCTATTCGGTTCGGATGTTACAATAAAATTCAGAGTGTTCTCTTGAAATCTCATCAGTAAGTCCTGTGATAGGGCACTTCTGTTAGCATTCATTAATCAAATTTTAATGATTCGTCTTTTAGGACGCTTCTATGTCTCCTGCGCCATGTGATTTGTTTTTACGCCTTTCTGTCCGTTTGAACCGTTTGACCGTTTGACAGTCCGTTTGAAAATGTCCTTCTTTACCGCATTGAAAGCAGGCACGGCTTGTCTCTGGACTCTCGCATTTTACCACCCTGTGTCCCTGCACCCAGCATCTAAAGCATCTATCAATTTGCTCCCCACGGAACATTCTACGTGATATCCATCCTATTCTCACTCGGCCTTCTCTACATAGCGAATCAGCCTTTTCCACCGGAAGTAGGACCGTCGCCGTCTTGGTACTACCATATGACGCTCTGATTGTCATGCCTGCAACTGTGTTTTTCCAAATCAGTAATTGGAACCAAGGCTTTTGCTATTTCCTCAGTCTATGACAATGTGTCAACGTCTTTTATGACAATACGTTTCATTCGTGTTCTTCGCAAACATGAAACTTGAACCTCGGACACAGTTTGTGTCTTTTCTCTGAAAATCATCTACCAAGTTACCTTCATCTTTAACTCGCACAAGCACCTCGTCCGCTTGTCCTTTTCTGACAGATAGATCTCGGGAAGCTCTCCTGTAACTTCTTCTTTCACCCTTTTAAGCACATCGGTGGTGAGCCAAGGGTGAAGGGGTAAAGGTACTATGGATATGAAGTTATTTAGGAAAAAAGGAAACCCCTTATATTACTCCGCAAAACTTGGAAAAATTCATGTCAACCACATAAAAAATATTCTAAGTCCAACAGTACTAAAATATTCAAGTCGAATGTATAAGAAAATTTCAAACATTGTTTACTTCATTATTACTATCCTGTCTTATAACTTAGAATTATTTCACTCAGTTTATATATACTGTACTATTATATAGATAACCTCACTTATAAAAATGTTTAAATAAAAACTATAATTCATTACTGTCACTCACGAAATCGCACGTACAAGTCACTAACACTTTAAACGCCCGTATCCAACATACAAATCCAAAGTAAGACCTGTCCTATCGTCAATTTAATTGACTATATACATAGTCAACTATACTCACTATACATACTATATACATAGGGAATAATACTTCGTATGGAAAACAGGGAAAATCTTAATAACTTTTTATAGTCCGTGATCCAAAATTCTTAAAACTTAACAACAATCCGTTTACTCAACCAACTATTTACCAATGAACGTTTTCAAAGAAAATAAGCAAACACCTACCAAAAATCACTGAAATTCAGGAGCACGTACAGAGCGTCTGTCTTCTACGAGATCCTTCACTTGACGAGGGGTTTCTGCATACCTGACAATTTTTTCAGATTACAGCTATTTCCAAACAAAAAAATTGTTTTTGTTTTATGTTTATGAATTGACACAATTCTTTTTTTTATTCGAAGTCAAACTGCTTTAGTAATTTAATATATCCCCCTCATAAATTAAAAATTACAGCGACCCTAGGAAAAAGGTTTCTTTTAATTTAAATCATATTGTACGGCAAAATTTTTGTCACTTTCGAATTATCTCTTTTACTAATGGTTTTAATACATTCGTATTTTTTAATTAAAACTTATAAAAATATTATTGAACGTAATAAATCTTGTAACTTATGAAGAAGCCACTATTTCGCCATCAAATTTTTTTTAAATTTTCTATCACGGCTTACCTTTCTATTTTTACAGTATTAATTATTTTATTTAATTTAAAAGTATTTTATTTTATTTAAAAGTAAAATTGTGCCAAATTACTTCTTTGTTTAAATATTATCCTTAATTAAGTAAGTATTGTAGTTGGTTTACTATTTGCAGTTGACATTTGCTTAATAATGTAGTTTCTTGAATAATACTAAGAACCTTTTAATGCTATCAATGTATTATTTATTTTAAAAATTCTGTATAAATTAAGCTTTTTTATTCTCCCTTTTTAAATATTATTTTATTCCTGGTTGCATATAAAATATTTTTTGTGATTTTTTTTTTTTAACAACAGTTTACAGTATTTAAACTAAATCACAACTTTATTTTTCTTTTAGTTACTCTTACATGCTAAAAAAAAAAAAAGTTGCTAAGTTTAACAGATCTTTTTCTTTTATTCATTAATTAATTTTTATTCATATCTGTACGCATCTTTCAGATTTTTTTTCAAAATAAACTCGGATATTTAAAAATTAAGGTACTGAGTACTACAGAAAAAAGCTAGACTCAGATTCATAATTTAAATATAATTATCTGTAACATTAACATCTTAAATATTTTTGGCGGTTATTATCTTTATTTGAAGAAAATTATTAATTTCAAAAGTCTTGAATTTTTCACTGTATGCTGTTGATTCTATTAAATTCATTTAAATTAAAGATTTATTTCATACATAAATTGATACTGTATAAATGGTAGTACTTAAATAATAAACTTATTGTGATTATGATGAATATTTTCCCTTTGAAAGTAATGGTACAATAAATGAAGTTTAACATAAATAGTGAAACCCGAACAAAGAAGGGAGATAAATGGAATACGTGGCTATAAAATAACAAGATCTGTCAGGTGTTTGAATTTTATTTATAAGAATTCAGTTTTTCCTACTTGGTGGAATAATTTCTGGTTCGCAATGACACATTTTTAGATGTTTTATACATTTTTGTGTCGCATTGAAATGATGATGTGAAGGAATCAATTTTCGCTTATTTAATGTAATCATTAAAATTGTTATATAAGTAGTTAATAATTCGTGAATTCTATGAAATAAATGTATGTGCTACTATATTGCTGTGTATTTTATATAGGCCGATTCGTTGTTCAGTTTTGTAGCACACTTTCTATTAAAATTTAGTTGAGTTCGTACACTTGGTTTAATCCAATTTTGTGTGGATTCTGTTACGTTATAAATATGATAGAGACGGTAAAAGTTTACGATATTAAACTCGGCTCCCTCTGTAAAATCGAATAAATAAATAAGTAAACAAGTAAAGTGGGTTTTGTGAAACAGTTTCTACGCCTGAATTCTTTTGTTGGGCACGGAATATGTTAGGAATACGTAAATAGATAAAATATTGTAAAAAATTCTTCCCTTTCCTTTCAAAATTTTCACTGAACTATATTCATTATCACTATATACTTTAATAATAACGTAATTTTCATTAACAGAGTTTGTTATCAAGTAACGGTGATTTAATTTCAGAATTATCTTTTATTATTTTTTAATTTTTTTTGGACAACATAATTTTTACTAATAGGGATTTTTTAAATGTATTTTCCTGTATTATTAATAAATTTTCCTGTGTTATTAATAAATTTTTCTGATTACCCAATTTTTTCAATATTTTGGAACGTGATATAAATTTAATTAACATTTTTATATATTTTACTAATTATTTTTTGGTATTATACTTGTTTTTAATGAGTGAAACTAAATCGGTAATCGTGAAACTACGAAAACTCTACAGGTTGATAATTCTACGGAATTATTAATGTGAATCGACTTAAACTGATACGATTAGATCCTATTATACTAATTCAGAACGGAAATTTTACTACGTAAGGGCTTAGTTATTATTATTTTGTATCTCACTATTTTGAGAAGAAGAAAAAATGGTTAATTGTTCAACACAAAAGTTTTAAGATATTTTAAAATTATTTTGTCTTACTAACAATATAATTACATTACTACATAATAATACTAAAAAATAAAGGTAAATAAAGGTACTAAAAAAAAAAAGAAAAGGACGATCCTAGAAGAGGTAGACGGATTGTGGTCTTTGTCATCAAAAAAGATAATCTCCTCCAGGAGGAGATTGTTCCATAACCAATAGCCTCCTGTAAATAGCTTTTTCCCCGCTGTAAATAGATTTCCTTAATGAATAATCATAAAGAGGCATTTTATGACATTAGTTATGACTGTTTTACGTTAACTAATACATTTTTTTATTTTGATGTTTATTGATAATGAAGGTTGCTGCTTACGTGGTAGAATAAAATAATACGACGCCCATGTTTTTGTTTGCCTTATACAACAACCTTTCGGTCAGATTACGTAGTGACTGCGAACGAAAGGCCAGGGGATTCTGTACTTTTTGTACAACTTGAGTCAGAGAATCGTGTTAAGAATTTTACTTCTGGAGACCAGCTTGTCATTATCGCTGGTACGAATACCATCGACAGACTGTCGGCACGATTCCTTGATGTGGCAAAGATAAAGAAATTGGACCGTACAAAGAAGATGTTCTTTACAATATTTATGAACACATAAACATCCTTTCTAAAATCGACACTTCGCTATTTGAAGGAAAATGAACGGTCATTTTCCTTCAAATATCGGAGGTATACTGATATGATGAGTTTTAAAAATAAAAAATCAGTCACTAAAAATAAAGTGAACTGCACAGTCAGAAGTCAAAATCATCATTATCTTAAAAAATCGCTACTCCTCCTCAACAAAAAATAGTAATTATACTAACAGTAAAATTTCCCATACAAATATTGATTTTTAAGAAGTAAAGGCAAAGGAATTAAATGTTTCCTTCCAGTCACTTACTTGATTTTATTTGTTTTTTTTAGAATATTTTCTTACCGTTAGAAGTCTTTTAGAAGCTAGCTAATTTCAAGCTTAGTGAAGAATCTTATAGAACAAGATTTAAAATCATGGAGTCTCAGTTTTTGTTAGAAACTATCTTTTTGATAAAGTTAAAAAATTACCCAAAAATTCAGGGAAGAAACTACTTTTGAATGCTGTTTAAAAATCAGTGGTATAATCTCGAGTTGTCATTCACTATGAAACACTAAAACGAAAACTAAGTGGGAAGTTATCATTAGTAAAGTGATTTAGAAGTAAGAGAGGTCAGCAAACGCTACCAAAATATAAAAGGACAACTTCTGCTATCGCATCTCCTATTTCTTTTTGGCAACAAATTTGATGAATAGTATTTTATTCTAGGTAGTATAGTAATTATATTGCCTAAAACTCTTTAATTATTCATTGTTTTCCTCTCTACAAATTACATAAATATATCTGTGTATGAAGATATTAGTTATTGTAACGAACTAGAAAATTTGAAGTTAGCTAATAAAATAATTATTAATTGAATGAATTTTAACTATTTCAACATAGCTATGAATAACACAATTACACTATGCTTTTGAAATACACTGAATACTGATAAGTAGATAAAATTCTAATAGGGTAACGATAATGTGAATCCTAGAGGATTTTTTCTGGGGGGGTGTACAACGAAGTCTTTCATAACGTCCGGACTTAATGGTATTATAATAAACGACCTAATTAAACAACACCAATACTAAGTATCACGAACATAATTAAATGAAAATAATATAAAACAATTACAATTAACAGTCAACTATCTTATATTAACATATTTGAAAACAAATGCACGGTCTTAAGAAATAGCAAGACATTCAATAACATCGTCATATTGTTTCCTAAAATATTTTGGTTGTTAACCCCTAAGTAAAATTTCCGATGCAAAGCTGCGTAACAGATAGAAATCAGAAGTATATGGTGTACCATTTAGTGAGCACTTGCAGCGAACACAAGCAGATGCGTCGCTCTAACTCATCGGATTAGTCAAGTGGTCAATTCGTCATCGTAAATCAGCTGATTTACGAAGTCGAGAGTTCTATTGATCAAATTTTAGTAAAATTAGTTACTTTTATATTGATTTGAATGTTAGATAATGGAAACCGATGTTTTTTGGTGAATGGGTTTCAATTAACAACATTCTAGAAATAGTTGACCCGAGACTGTGTAAGACTACATTTTATTTGCATTCATATAAATCATTATCATTCATTCTCTGAAGTAATACATTATAATGGGTTACAGAGGCTAAACAGAAAAAAAAAAGATGCGTCGCTTTGACACACGAGATATCCATCAGTCTGTTCAGTGTACCCTATTTGTAAACGGCAAGTAATAACCTCCTCTCGATTATTTCTACACGAAGAACTCCAAAGAGACACACCGTTCTTAACTAAGTTTTATTGCTGGTGGTAGGATTTCCATTTACTACTCATCACGAATAATCATTTTCAAAAACAGAAAGATTGTCAGATACAACGCGATTCGTAAAAGCAGACTACAAACAACTTCTTCCGCACTATCAGCTCACTCATAGCTGAAATTTCAATTTGGCTAGGGATTCTGCAAAACCCCACATTTGTGTTGCGCAGAATCATTTCACAAATAATAATAGATTGAATGTTACAGACAACGGGGTGTCTGGAGTACATGTCACCAATCGGCCTGTTAAGCACTCATGGAATTTGAACAGATAAGTAACTGTCAAAATGTTGGATTAGCTATATTTAAGGTCTTATTAATAGCACACAGCTGCGCGACGAAACATTGATGATGAAAAAATTAAACATGCACGGTCTCTGCCAATTACAAAAGTACATCCAACAGAATTATCGTATTTTGAGCCACTTCTATGCTATAGCATCAGAATTGGTGTTATTTACAATATTATGAAATTCTTGTTGTAGATAACTACATTCGTGTACTTTATATTTAGAGATAAGAAAAGTCGCTTATCTCTTTTACCTATCAGAGTAGTAGATCTCAGCCGTCCTCATATCGATTGACATGGGATGGAGAATACTGCTTCAAAAGTTGGATGATTTGGTTGCGCTACGTAGATGCATATCCTTTGGTTTTGTCTACAAAAAAGAGATGGCTAAACTCTGTCTGTAGAAAATATACCACGGACCTTGAACAAAAAGCAACCGTACCAAGACAAATAAATTAAAGACTACAACGAGCATTCTAAGAGCGGTGACGGACGAATAAGCTTCTTCCATCCTGCTGTTCCTGCTTGAGCCGTACCCGAATCAGGAACAGATCATAAGTCGGTAAAAGCACAACATGTACTTCTCAATCAGCTCCTCAAGGAGTATTAGATAGAACTTTCATCATATCTACCATTTTAGACATTTTCTCTTCACCTCTTTTAAATATGTTATGTCAATCGCTGGTCAAAACATTCCTAAAAACTAACCTGGATACAGGTTCAACTGATTTACCACATAAATAATTCTTAGCACTTTAATAAAATAAAGTACTAAGGAGAACAAGACCAAGCAACACCCTAGACATCCTCCGCAATCCGTTACCTAATTTTGCAACCACTGACCATTCAGCCAGACATTTATTTTAATAGGTTTCATTAAAGGTTTGCTTAAGACTGCAGGGATAGTTGTAGCCAAAAGAATCCGCGTGGCTAGCACGACTTCCTTCAGAAAAATAGCCTCATCTTCACGTCCTGCATTCTCCATTTAATGGTCGCATTCTCATAGACGTAGTCATGAAAAGACACTTCATCTGGAGTCGGAAATAAGTTTCCTCCGGACAAAGTATTTGAACAGGTTATTTTCTAAAGGATCTACTTACTTTAGTAGGATTTTGACATCCTCACGGTGAGAACGGAGACCGTAAATATTCCAATGGATAATTTTTTTCGTGTTATTTACAAAACTGTGCTTGTTGATTGTTTATCAAATAGTATTCTGTTTTTCTTCTTGGTATTTATAAATTTTAGGTAGTGCTTTGCATCTTCAGGCACTTCATCCGTCACCATATCGTAGAGACCTTAAAACAGTTGTGGGTAGTTAGAAGCCTGGGTGGACGGAGATGCCGTATTAGTTGATGTTTTAATAGATCCCTTTGCAGGAATCTTGGTAGTTTGCTGCGAAATTGGTTCAGCAGGAATCTTATGTGGTGACTGACTCAGCTAACAGTCTTCTTAGCAAAAATAACCTTCTTCATACCTGCCTGAACTTGTTGCTGCATTAACAAATATAGGGTAGTTTAATTGGTCTGACAAAAACTCTACCATTTTTTAGTTCTTTGTCCGATGTGCATTGGTTTTTTTTAAAAAAACATTTTAAAACATTTTTTAAAAAAATCAAAATATCATCTCAAATAATTTTCAATATTACCTTTTGAATTGCCATTTTTTAAATTTAATATCTTCATATACTTTTTACATCATTTTTGTTATTTGTATTTTTAATTATGAAATATCTTTTAATTATTAGTTAAATATAGATGGATATATTATTTTTTGGGTCAGTGGATACAGTAAATTTTAGTAGTACTAATTTACGATTAATTATTGTGTATTTTGAGACAATGCTGTGATTTGTTTTTTACCAAGACTAGCTTTGATCCACTCCGAAAAATGCTGGGACATATTCAGTTTTTGTCCTTAACTATTATATCTAACGATTACATCTTGATTACTTAGTAAGTAGAATGCGTAATTTTTTTATTATCTACCGATCAGAATAAAATGATCAATTACTTTACCTTTTTTTTTTTTTTTACAAAAAGTTTGGTCGTTTCTTTCTTTTATATTTACAAAGCGTCTATAGATTCAAAACGACTATTCCATTCTCATTTGAAGCGGGTATTACATTAGTGGATGTTTAATTTTTAGCTTCATTTAATTTTTGAAATGTTTCTCCCTGAAAATATGCTCACCTATATACCTCATATTCACACTTATAAAAATACCTATAATTATCTAATTTATAAAGATTTATTATTCTCTTCTATTAGACTGGAAGGTTATTTACTTCCAAACAAAACTTTCCCAGTTTAAATTACTTATTACAGCCCGAATATTAATTTGGTATTCTGGAAAAGATAGGAATTTACTTTTAATTCCAAAATGAGAAACAATTTTTATTATGTTTTTATTTTTATTTAAATTGATGCATTAAAACTTTTGCACCCAGAATTTCACCGTATTCTGATAGCTGATTTAATAGTAAGCATATACTAAAAGTGAAAAATATTTTTTTTTTACATCGAATTGTTCGTAAATATCCAATAACTTTAAAACGCATAAAATTCTTTAGAATACTTTCTGTAAAAATTGTAAGACATGTTTAATATACCTTAAAAATAATGTACATTATTTAAAAAAGTATGGGAGCTCTGATGTAGTGCCTATACACACTCTGTCTTCTTTCGTTGGTGTAGTAATATTATCTTTAACTAGAATTTGCTGTCCTATTTGGATTTATGACTCTCTGTATAACTGTTTTTGCTTAAATATTTTTCTCTATTGCTTGTTCTTTTAAATGTTTTTACTTTAAAACTCAATTACTTGCTCAACATAGTTTTTAATAAACAAGTTTTATTAAGTTTATCTTGTACGGTTAGCATGTTAAAAGATAATTTTTTTAATATAATGAGAATAAGCATCTGTTTCCTATAACTTATCTATAGTATCATAAATAAATATATATCGACGAGACAGATTCTAAATAATATTTTCTCTCCAGTTCTTCCTGTTTTCAACTCGTAAAATATAGGACATTGCAACATATATTTTTAGCTTCTAAATAAAGTGTAGAATTAAACAAATTATTCTTCATTAATTAAACTTTTC
>JAAAKQ030477532.1:0-22800 GCA_010016005.3 Zanna intricata
CTCGGCCCTTAAGCAGTTTTAGGGGCTCTACAAACAGTTTCCCCGCGCCGTTTCGCTAAGACGTCCCCTTGGAGTCGCGCAAAAGTTTTGGGGGGGGTAACCCCCCCCCCCCCCGAGGAGGAAATTTCAAGATTACGGATTTTCCGGTCTTTTTTTAGCGTACCCTCTACAAAAAAGATTTCTTGACTTTTTCGCTCCGAGGCTTCCTTGTGCTCAGGGGGCCAGCTTAAAATACTTATTTGGTTCCAGAGCCTCCCTTGTTAATTAGAGGGGGATCTGACCACGGGCCCCTCAGTTTATTTTGATCCCCGAAAAAAGGTCTCTTGTGTTTTTTCGCACAGATGCTTTTTTAAAAAGTTAACCCCCCCCCGGCAAGGGCAGCATATCCCCAATTTTTTAAAAGTTTTCCGAGGGTTTCACAGGACACTAAACAAAAGTAATTCTAATCAATTTTTTTGCTGTAGGGTCTCCTTATACCTTATATTATCAACAGGTCTCAAAAAAATACAAAATTTTCCAAAAACGCCCTCGTATCTCAAAATTTTTCCCAAAACCGATTCCGGTGATTACCGGAAGTTCCCGGTCATAAAGGATTACACCCAGATACTTAGCCGATTTCTGATAAGCGATAGGATCGCCGCAAATTTGCAGCTGGAGTCTCGGCCGGCCTTGTTTTTTAGGAGGCGCGAAGATCACAGCTGCCAACTTATCGCCGTTCACATTAATCCTCCATCTCCCAAGCCACTCCTCCTGCTCGTCCAACTGCATCTGCAGCTTCCCTACCGCGAATTCGGCGTTAAACAACGTATAGAAGAACGCGGTATCATCTGCGAACAGGCTGCATTTCACTCCAGTTAAGCACGGCTTATCATTGGTATAGAACGTGAATAGCAAGAGGGAGATGACAACTCCTTGCGGAACTCCAGCCGTGACTGGTCGGTCGGTGGATACCGACCCTCCCAGCACAACGTGGAATTTCCTGCCCATCAGGTAAAACCGCAGCAACACGACCAGATGTCTCGGCAGGGGGGTGCGCGTGAGCTTGTACAACAAGCCTTCATGCCACACCCTGTCGAACGCTTTGGCCACATCCAGGAAGACGGCCGCAGTTACCTCCTGTTGAGACCAGTGGTCACGCTGTCCACGATCCGTACCAGCTGGTGCGTGGTCGAGTGTCCTCGCCGAAAACCAAACTAGTCTGGCCTGATTTCCGGCCCCAAGTATTGGGTTAGACGCTGCAAGAGAACTCTCTCGAAGGTCTTCGACAACACAGAGAGCAAGGAAATCGACCTGTAGTTTTGGGGAAAGAGCAAGTCCTTCCCCGGTTTCGGGAAGCACATGACTTTCGCAATCTTCCAACTGGATGGATGGTGACCCACCCACATGATTGAAGTAAAGATGACCGCTAGTCCTGTGATCACGCTACGCGGGACGTTCCGGGGAGCACGAGCCCTAATTCCATCCGACCCAGGAGCTTTGTCCGGGTGTGTGGCCTTAATGGCTGATGTGAACTCCTCCTCCCGCACGCGATCAACCTGAGGGGGTACCGAAAATCTGTGTTCGGTGAAGTCAACCTCCTCCACATGGTCGTCGTTGAAGACGTCGGCATTCGGGGTAAACTGGTCTTCCAGAGCAAACGCTTTCGCCTTGTCGTGGTCTGAATAGACCAGACTGCCTTGTCCATGCAAAGGGTTTTTTGGAGTCTTCGCGCACTTTAACCTCTTACACAGGCTTGAGCAGTGCTTAAGTCCGCCGTGGACGACTCGAGGAAATCCCACCAGCTCTCCTCCCTGTGGGTCTCAAGCCTGAACGTTAAGACGGCGCTTATCCACAGGGTCCAGGGTGATTCTGTACCGAGTACGCAGACGGCGTTTCTCGGCTATTGCCTGGGAAACACCGGGAGGGAGTCGGTCTCTGGGGCGGTTGACAGGGCGTTTCGTCGTGCAAGCACTCAGAGCCGCCTTGATGGCCGTGGTAGCGGACTCAGTCTCGTCAATTTCCTCGGCCAAGCCTAGGAGGTCTAAAGACTCTCGGTGGTAGCTCCGCTGGAGAGTTTCAGTGAATCTCTTCCAGTTAACCTCCTCCTTGCACCTGGGTGGCGGGTAGCGGCCGGCCTCCTCCAGATCGGGCAGCACGGGGGAATGATCCGAGCTGAGGTCCACGATCGTTGCAATAGACAGCGGAAGATCTACTGCCTTTAGCACGACTATATCAAGAAAGTCAGACCGGTAGTTCCCCGAATTGTGCACGAACGTGGGTGTCTCCGGGCCTATAACCTTAGCCCCCCGCCCGAAGTGAATACTCACCGAGGGTGCGGCCACTTCTATTGACCCCGCGGCTGTTCCAAGACGCGTGTTTAGGGTTCAGATCACCCGCGATAACAACGGGTGATTGTACGTCCAACAGGAGATCGAGTCATCCAGCGATACAGACTGATTTGGCGGGTTGTAGGCCGCCACCATCCTGTCCCTCGGAACTCCAGGTGGACGCACGTTTACTCCAGACAGCGGGTCTGGATGCTGACTCTGTCAGCATCCAGCATGGCAGTCAGCATGAACGAACACCGCAGTGCCTCCTGCAACAGGTCGCCCTTGCGGTACCACCCTGTCGGTTCTATATGCCGTGTAATTCCGAATTGTGGTGGTCTGTGACGGCTTCAAGCAAGTTTCGGCCACAAAGGTCACATCCACATCGAGCTCCTCGACAAGACGGAGTTCCAACGTCTTTCCGCGGAGCCCGTTGGCGTTCCAGCCCAACACCCGGAGAACTCGCTTATGTATAACTGGCCACGATGCTGACTATAACTTCCACAACTATGTGGAGGACGCCTGCAACAGCCTGGGTACGGCTGCCAGAATATCGGGCATTATGGCCCGGAAGGAAAATGACTTTTTGGAGGTCTTTACTAGTTGCTAACTGCCATTGTCAGTCTCAGTCTCGGCTTTCCTGGAAGAAGTCTTCTTTCTTTTCGGGCCGGACTTTTTGGCTGGACTGCCGGAGTAGCGAGTGCCTCCGCAGGGGTCTCCGAAGCGGGTTTCGCCGCTCCGGAGCTTGCCCGCACGGACGGGTTCCTCGCTGGTACTCCTGCCGCCACATTGACCCCCAGAAACTACCGCCTGCTGCCGGCCTGTCAGCGCCAGTCTGTTTCGCTACTACTTTCTTGTAGTAGCCGCACCCTCTGTAGTTCCCCATTGCAGTTGGCACAAATTCCCGGGATCTCCCGTGTTTTGGCGCACATTGCAGTGTCATACTGCTCCACCCATTTAATGCAATTAAATGTCCTACTACAGTAATTGCTAGAGTGCCCATACCGCTAGCACCTGCGACATTGCGGGGGTCCTCCCGGAGTCACGTACGCTGACATCTTCACCTTGCAACAAAACAAGGAGTCGTCATAAATGGCTCGCATTGTAGGAGTCCTCCTAGGTGCGATCAAGCAGGTTGCGGTCTCCTTGCCGCCCCTGGTGGTTAGCTATTTAACTGATGAAACATCGAACCGAGGTCTGTCAGTTCATCGTAGATATCTTCGACATCTACGCTAAAATGTAGCCCTCTACAGACCACCTTAAGCTCTCTGTCTTTCGACAGCTGATAGGTATGGTAAGCCAAACCCTTAGACTGAAGGTGGGACTGGACCACTCTAAAGTCAGATTCGCTGCTTAGCTGCAGCCGCATGGACAGGGCACTTGCAAACGAGCCTGCCGCGAATGAGACCTGTCAGTGTGCGAGATAGTCTCGTCCAGTCAAATGGGCAGTCCAACATGATTGGCGGGATTTTGCCCCGCTGTTCCTGTGCCGGAGCAGCAGGGGGTTCATTTCCGACGTCCAAGGCCCCCATGGACAAGCCAGAGCGGCCTGACGAGACGGAAGCCGGCCGTGAGGGTGTCGAGGAACTCGCCCCCTCGGGCCCAGCTTGTCCGGGGTGCTGGGAGCTTCCAGCCACCCTCGCTCGCTTATGCTGATGCTCAAGCGATTCCGCCATCACACCGCGATCCGCGTTGTCTGACACGAACTCGATGGATGGCGACGGGCGGGTCCTAGCGCGTGGCGCAGTCCCCGCATCAGTATTAATCGCCTTTTTTTCAGATATTAAATTTAATTAGAACTAGGTTAATTAAACTAGAATTAAAATTAGACCTGAAAGAGAAAGATTAATTAGTTAAAAACTAGTAATTAATTAATTAAGAATTAATTAAAAGTAAAGTCCTGTAAACTGGCTTACCTAAAAACAAAATAGATCTATATCTACATATGTATGACATTAGATAATACGTTCTAATCTACTACATACATAAAATATTATGTAGACAAGTCTATAGTAATACTCGCGTCCAAGGCCGGCCGGACGCTTGCGACGTCGGGTGAATAGGTCGGAGTTTTCCTTGTGCTCTGGGGTAAAGCTCAAAACAATTTATTCGGATCACGGCTCCGCAGATAATCGGAGGAAGGATCGGACTATGAGCTACTAGGTTTCCTATGATTCCAAACAAGAAAGGTCTCTTGATTTCTTCGCTGCGACGCATATTTAAAAAGCTGAACCCCTTCTGATGGTGGCTGTTCTCCAATTTTTATAACGTTTCCGAAACTTTAAAGGGTACTAACAAAAAGAATTGCAATCAACTTTATGGTCTCCTTATATTATGAGTAGGCCTCTAAGGCCTAGGAAATTCTAGGAAAATGCGAACATCTGATTGGTTGGTTACTGAAATAATCTAATCTGTCGGGCGGTGATTGGATTAGATTGTCCTAACCATTCACTTAAGAGAATACAATTGACCAATCAGAAAGATGCTACGGCGAGCCAGTCAGCACTGCAAAAGGAATTGACCAATGAAAAAGTAGTAAATTTACTCTAATCTTATTCTGCATTTTTGCCCAATCATGAGGTGTGAATAAAATTTATCAAATTTCACATGAAAATAAAGGACTGCCCCGAACGCTAAATAATTAATTTTTACCTTTTTATTTTAAAATTCTTCACACCATCACATACTGAATTTTGTCCGGACCAGCAGCTGTATTCCCAGCTTTCTCCTGCGCATTCATTAGTTCTTCTAATTTAAAAGGTACATTATATGAAAAATTAATTTCTGTTCCGAAATTGAGTAGACCCTCGAGCTCAGATTTTTGAGCTTTAAAACATTCATCATAGTTAGCCGTTTTACTAGCTTCTTTGAACTGATTGGCAAGTAGCTCTGCAATTTCGTTTGGGGTATCAATAATTTCATTTCTATATTGAAGGCAGCTTATGGGAGCAAAATTCGCATGTCCACAGTTAGCCTTCACTTTCTTCCAAACGTCTGATGCACTCGTATTGCTGTCAATGGATGACACACATTGCTGCCAGGATCGTTTTTTAGCATCTATTATTATTCTTTTGGCATATGCCCTGCATTTTTTGAAGGCAATTAGATGTTGGACGTTTCTTAAATGCATTATACGCTTTTTTCTTTTTTTTAATTTGAAAGATTTAATATGAATTTGTGTTTATATTTGAATTTAAAATTAAAAATTAAACTTAACTATAACTTACAAACTCTTTATCCTTACTGTAGTTTAATGTTTCCATATTCTTTTTATATATAAAAGAGTTAATATTATAATTTGTTGCTTCATACTGTCAATCCCAATTATGGTCGTGATCCACTAAAGCATCTGAGGTAAAAGTAGCAATATCACAGCAATGTTTTTTTTTATTAATCACAAGGAGAGTAAAGCATAAAAGAGAATGTAATTAGAACTAGGAAATAGTAAATGAAAAGAATCAAGCCAAAAATTTAAAATGTTTGTCCTAATTTTCCATTAAATGCAATATAAATTTTCATTGAACTTGAATGCATTCATTCAGATAAGTAAGTATATTATGCAAATAACTATAATCAAAAATGGAAAAATCAAATGTCTCAAAATACATTAATAGAAAAATATTTTATAGTATTAGAATTACAAATTCAATATAAAACTTTTGTTTGAAATTTTGGACATAAGTTTAATAATTCAAATGAGTATTAAGTCAATTCAATAACGATTTCATTAAGGTATTTACTTGATTAATTATGGATAAGCAATCCGTAATTTTTTAATTGTTCATATGTAAATTCCCAGTATTTTCTACACATTCACTTATAGACTGATTTTCCCTTTTTTGTTTTAACTATCTTTTTTTAAACCTCTTCTATGTTTATTGTTGCATCAACTATTTTCTAAACCAACCTTACTTTTACAGCCATAAGTTGATTTTTATATTTGATTAGGAATAATACCCAATGCACACAAATTTTTTTGCAGCCTAAACCTCAGTAAATAATTTTACCAAGAACTAAACTCTAGGGACACTGGAAAAATCAATTTTAAATCTGAGATGGTAACTCAACTATTTTTTTTTAATTTCATCAACATAATACTTCAAATGAAAAAGAGGATCTAACGTACAATCAGCCAGAATGTTATCATATTTATTTGCAATACAGTTCTAAAACATTTTATACATTAGATTTTCTCAATTTCAAAAGTATAATACACCCCCATATTTTACAATAATTGGAAAATTTGATTGTTTTATTCATTTTAAAACTTACATTCAAATGACCATAGCGAGCGACATACATCAAGTGATGACCCCCAGTCTGGCCAGCCTTCCACTTCAAAAACTAGTGAAAACATTGCAAAAGTTCACAATTTAGTGGGCTCTGCTCTGACCATAGTGTTCATAAAAGTGTTCTTAGCATTTACACAAGAATAATTTAAGGAGGAAATACATGAATTTATTAAAAAAATGTATAAAAATAGAATGTAAAGGATTTTCCTTAGAATAATTGTGTTGCACAAATTAAAATTTGAAAATAAATAAAAAAACTCACCTGAAATGTATAATAAAAAAATAAAACGTTACAGAAATGGTATGCGATAATACTGTACTATACTATAAAAACGATTCATTCAAAATGTCCTTCTACGATCACTATGCATAAGTATAACCTAGTGCAGTCATAATATAAGAATGCACTCATCCTGCCTACATATTTACAGCCCTAGCTAGTATCTAATCTATTAATTCACATACTTAATTATGTAGCTGTTATAATTACAAGAAATAATTCTGTACAGTTTTATAAAGTTTTATTAATCTTAAAATATTAAAAATACGTAATATACAATATATCTATACACATAATAAATTATAATTGTAATTAATTGATACGCCTTCTTTTATTTGACAGAACATTGAGATATTTGCCTCTTGTAACTTCTTTAGATTCTTCAAGGCCCAATTTATATGCAACATCATGTAACTTTTTTATTTCAGCAATCAACGCTAAATGTGAAAGATTCCCTAGTTCTGTAAAAAAAAAAAAAAATAATAAAATAAATTAATTTTTTTAAGTGTATAAGCTAATAATAAAAGTAGAAACATATATAAAATGAATTTTTTTAAATATATACAAAATTTATTATAATAAATTATAAACAAAATTATACCATTTTACTGTAAAATACTACTTAATTTAAAATAAATTTAGTAAACAGCATTATTCAAACTGCTACGGTCAATTTTATTGCTTTAAAAATACATTATTTCATTGTCTTTGGATAACTGGCAAAGTGTTATTAAGTTGGATCAGAAGTTTTTTATATCTCTTTTCTTTTTTGATGTGATAAAACAACATATACCTGTGTTAAAAAGAGCAATTAAATAATGAGTAAGGTATCATGAATTACATAGAAACAAAATGTAATCTCATTTTATTCAAGTATTTACATCAATATAGAAAATGGTACAATCAAGCACCAAGAACAATCTCTAAAAGCTTTCTAGATTTGTACTTAAGAATCCAAGTAAAATTCAGCAGGATGCTGTCAAAAAGAAATAATTCTGTTTGTAACTTTAAATGAAAATATTGCAAGGAGAAAATCTGGAGAGAGAGAGAGAGAGAGAGAGAGAGATATGATAGATTACAAACACAAATGATCCAGCATCACAGCTGCTGAGGCTAGCATTTGGCTAGGATAATGGTGAATCTTCCTTCGAAATGTTCCAGAACATGTAATAACTTAGCAATAAATCCTTTGGTACCATAGAACCACATAAACAGTATCATATTTGACTTAAAAATAAATTCCATTGGGCACTTCCAAATTGAATTTGTTAAAGTTTTTTAGTGAAGAGCATTGAAATTTTTGACATTTCAGAATAAAATTATTTCTTAAATATTTACTTATTTCAAACAAATTCTGACAAAACTCTTATATAACAGAAAACGTTTATTCCTAATCAGCTGTTGTGAAATTTTGCTGAACTAAATCCTTTCAGGAGTTGTACAGGACTGATGTCTATGTAGATCCTGAAACATCTCTCTCTTTTTTATGATTTTGATATGGTCTATTAATTCATTATTGTTTAATGATTGACCTTTTTTTATTATTTTCGAATAAACCAACTTTTCAACCTTCTTTCTCTGATAGAAATGATGTTCACTAGCTAGTCCCCTTACTGAACAGAATGAAGATATCATGATAAAACTCAACATTATATTTGGCTCAATAAAGAAGGCAACAGGAAACCATTTTATTTTCCTTAGAAAGTCTGAAGTGCTTTTTACTTTCAGGGTGGCTATGTCATTTTCAGGAGTGTTCTGTAACTCATAACACCTATAACCATTAAATCATGCCACTTAACATCCATATATTTTTGTATATCAGCCATATTATAATATATACTCGTATATACTTCAGAACCCACTTTCTATATAATTTTTTATATTTTAGCTGATCAGAGAAAAAAAAATTTAAAAATATACTAATACTAATAAAACTGATACAGAAGCTAACACTTTCCTTTATAATTACAGTTATTAAAAGTAAAAGTGTTTTCATTTCTTTATAAACAATTATCTGTTTACAATTTAAATGATTCTTAAAAAAGAAGTTCTGAGAGGTTTGTCTTTTCATAGAATATGTAAACTTAAATGAAATAAATACTGCCATCTTGTACACAATACAAAAGTCAAATATGAATGATGTTTATCAGTGAATGGACACTGAAAACTGGCATTTGGTTCATGACTTAAATGTTGTTTTGGACAGTAGTAGTTATAAACTTAAGTTCATTCAAGCCAGTAAAAGATTAATGTAATGGGAAATAAGATTTCAAGGAAATAAGTGTGGCACCACACTTAACAATGAAGAATCATAACAGCATTTATTATATGTCAGCACAAAATCTTATTACAACACAAACTGTCAACTGCATACATTATTAATAGCAATTATTAAGCAATCAAACTTCTTTAAAATTATGTTTTGTAATATTAAAAGGTTAAAATAATTCAACTTTAAATTATTATAACTGAACTGATTTATTTTTTTAAATATGAGTTAGACAAACAAAACTGCACTTCTGTCTTCATGAATGTATAAACATGAATGGGCTAATATGGAGGGACATTAACAGTGGAGAAGTGAGGAGCGGGATGCACCTCGGCATTCAGGTCTATCTGGTCAGTAGTGTTGTGTTAAATTAGAAGGTTTCATAGTTGCACAATGTATTATCATAAGTTACTCATGAATAACGATATCAAATACTCCAAAATTTGACTAGAGTGCTGGCATGCATAGTTTGGGGATATAACATTGTCAGAACCGAGCCAACAAATTTAAAGGGCATGAAACAAGAAAATGAGTTACAATAGATAGGCATTCAAGGAAAAGTTTGAGGGATGACAACATTTAACTGATCTGTGGCCTCATTAAAGATAACTGGCACCTTATGGTTGAAGTAATCACTTTTGAAGTGGACATCATTCATGGAAGTGCCTGTTCCATTACCACAAAGAGTTCTGCAGTTTATGGGAGATGGATTCCAAGAGTGCTGACCAAAAATTAGAAGTAGGTCATGCAAGAAATTTTCTAAAGGCCCTGAATGATCTCAGCAGGAGAAATAATTTTTTACATAGAATAATCAACAAGCGATGGACATGGATCCATCAACGAGTCAAAATTGGAAGTATGCAGTGGCAGAGGAGTTGAATTTTGCCCTACAAAAGCAGTGTTCTACTATCACCTCTTTGAAAAAGTAAAAACCAACTGCAGGAAAAAAGGCACTATCAACCAATCAAAGATACAATTCACCTTTATAGCAAACACTAAGCTTCACACAATTATTAGTAAGTCAAGGTAAACTGGAAGAAATTTACTAGGAAACCTTAGAACATAACCTGTACAGTTGAAATTTAGTCCCTGTGATTTTTATTTGTTCGATCCACTGAAAAAGGCACTGGGAGAATATTGAATCCAGCAATGTAATGAATGGAGTAGTTCATGTGGAAATGGCTCATGATATGACCTCATACGTTTTATAAAGTTATCTACAATCTCCACTTGAGAAATTTGTAGAATTTCAGAGAGGCTATGCAGAAAACAATAAATGTATTTATATTTTTATTCTTAACCAATAAAAAATATTAAAAATAAAAGTCCAGTTTATATTTTGACTGACCCTTGTAGCTGCGACTGTGACCAGCAGTCAAATGAGAAAAGACTTGCAGGTGGCATTGAAGGACAGCAAGAGTAAACTACGGATTAGGAACATTAAGGAGACCCGTAACGGTTTAGTAGTTGTAGCGGACGATAAGGAGACCCTCAAGGTGATCTCCGAGTCCGCAGCAGTTAAGAAATTGCCGGTGTCAGTGGACACTAGAAAGGAAAGACACCCTAGAGTCATTGTTTATGACATCAACAGAGGGCTTTCCGACAAGGAGGTACTTAAGTGTATAAGAGAACAGAACACTAGCCTTGACGAGGAGGCTTTCAAGCGTTCTTGTTGGCTAGTGTTCAAAACAGGTAGACAAGACACGGGAGCATATCACGGGGTCTTTGAGGTAGACCCGACTTTGTTCCAGAAATTCGTGGCTGCTGGTCGCCTCTATGTCGACTTTGGCTCTTGTCGGGTCAAAGAGTTCGTCGATGTTCAGAGGTACTTTAAGTGCTGCAGGTTCGGTCACAGGGCAAAGTTTTGCCCGAATAAAGAAGTGTGCTCACATTGTGGTGAAGAAGGGCACAAACGCGAGGTGTGTCCATGGAAAACCGAGGCTCCGACGTGTGTGAATTGCAAGCGGTTACGCAAGCAAAGTGGGCACTCCGTAGCGAGTAAGGATTGCCCTTGCCATGTGAGAGCGGTGGAGTTGTACTTCCGCTCGTTGCATGGCTAGGTTCGGTCAGGTTAATGTCCAGGGTGCCTACGTCGTAATGACGGAATTAGGTGAGGTAGCAGAACGTCGGGGTCTGGAGATTATATTGCTACAGCACCCCTATCTTCTGAACGGTGATCTGCCAGGTTTCGGTGGTTGGAAAAAATTCTGTGAGTTCGGAAAGCATGTCCGTCATTCTATGCAGGAGGAATATGGAAACTGTCTTTGTGAGACAGGCGTCAGATACCCACCATGTGGTAGTGCAGCTCACGATTGGAGAGGAAAAACTCTTTATTGTGAGCTCGTATTTTCAATACAGGGATCCGACAGAGGACCACTTACAGAAGTGGGACGGGATCCTGCGGTTGGTAGGTGCGTCTCCTGTGATAATAGGCGCGGATTTAAATTCAAAATCGATCCTCTGGCATAGTGGCATTACCGATGAAGGCGGTGAATTGGTGGAAGGATTCATTGCGCAGCACAATATTGAAGTATTTAATCGCGTCGGCCAGCCTACGACTTACGTCGGCATGGTCGATGGTCGTAGAGGTTTTGCAGGTACAAATATTGACGTTACGTTAGGGCGGTACGTACATGGGATGGTCGTAGATGATTGCATAAGTGATCATCGGCTGATCCTTTTTGGCGTCATTGGCCGCCTGCGCGATGGGCCCAATAGACGGGTTTTCTTGCAAAAAGGGCGCTTCCTGCATAGGAGGGCAGACTGGCCCAAGTTTTCTCTCCTCTTGGAGGCTAAGCTTGATGCCATTGTTCGAGATTTTGATAATATTGAGTTGAATGACCTGGCAGAGGTTTTCACTTGCTGTTGTTGCTGCTGCTGAGGCCTCAATCCCCCGCAGTGAGGGTCGGGAGAGAGTGGCCCGGTGGTGGACACGAGCCCTCACAGCTAAGAAGGCGGCTGTGTGTAGGCTTCGAAAGGTTGCCCAACACGAACGTGATCCGGGCCGGCGTGGTGACCTAATGATGGAATATCGCAGGGAACGCGCCAGGTATTTTCGGTTAGTTCGTGCTTCGCGAAATAGAAATAGAAATAGAAGAGAGAGTAAACGAACTGGAACTATTGCCCGAAAAGTGCAGTTACCTAGTAATGGCCGGTAGGAGGAAGATTCGTGATTAGACTCTAAGATTGGAAACAACCAAATTGAGGAAACCAGATTCATAAAATACCTGGGTGTCAAGCTCGACAAGTCTAAGAGATTTAGTGAACATGTGGCACGGACCTGCATAAAGGCTGATAAAACCCTATCTGCACTAAATAAACTTATGTCTTTGCGATGAGCTCTATGAGTGTCCAAGCATTGGATCATCATGACAGCAGTAACATCTATTCTGTTATACACACCGCCTGTATGTAGAAATGCAGTAAACATTATGTGAAATTCGTAATTTTGTTTGATCAGAGTTCATCAGAGTTGTTAGTGTATACAGAACAATATCATACGAGACAGCGTGTGTATTGGCCAGTGTCCCCCCAGTTGACCTGCTGATTCATGAGAGATGCATCAAACAGGAGGGCAACAATAAAGATGAAGCTAGAATGGAAATATTAGGACTATGGCAAACAGGATTAATGGCAGCATGGACGAAGAGACTGATAAATAATATAACAAGCTGGATTAACAAAACACGTGGAGAAAAATTTTCATTTATCATAGGTTCTCAGTGGTCATGGAAATTTCGAGGCGTATTTATACCACATGGGCAGAAGAACATCATCCAACTGCATGTATTGCCGCCACCTTGAGGACACAGTAGAGCACACCTTGTTATGGTGCCCTGAATGGGACGAAATCCGCCTGCAGGCAGGTGTGCGTGATCTGATGCCTGATAATCTTGTGGACTATATGCTAAGTTCTGAGTCATTGGCGGGCAATTGATAAACTGGCCAGAGATATACTGACGGCTAAGGACGAAGAGAGATGCAGGAGAGGATTCTGAACCATCTAAATGTTGTCTCTAGATCGCGACAAGTCATGGCATTCAGCGAGGTCGATAGCCCCAATAGTGAAAGTTATCACGCCTAGGTGTGACAATTCCAGCCGGACCCCGTGGCGCGAGTGGTAGTATCTCGGCTTTCATCTGGAGGTTCCGGGTTCGAATCCCACCCCCAGATGAACAATGCCGGCTTTTTTCCCACCCACATCACTTCTTTCCTCTCCTCCTCTGAAGATATACCTTACGGGGGTTCCGGAGGTTAAAAAAAAAAAAAAAAAAAAAGGTGTGGTGATTCTGATCATCAGATGGGGGGCTCCATAGTAGACCTCGCGGACCCCCATGAGTCTGCGACGTCCCAAGGTAAAATAAGTAGGGAAAAAAGGGAGTAAGTGAAGACAATGACCCGGCTGCAGTGGAGAGCTCTGGATATTCTTTTCTGGGTCAGGGTTCTCTTGCTATCGTTTGAGCCCAGGAGAGAACAAAAAATAAAAAACCGAGACCAGGGGCGGGCTGAGTTGCCGTATCAGACACATACAGCTGGTGGGTGGGGAGGCTTGCCTTTCAGGCAAGGGCACGCCCCTGGCCTGAACTCTACTTTATTGGAGTTCCAGCCCAGGGGTGTAGGGGAAAAAATGTAGCAGAGAGGGTGGGTTCTACCCCTTTGAAAATAATTTTAAAAACGCTCTTCCTGTTAATGGTTTACGTAATTGCAAACAGAAATACAATGGGACCGATAACTGTTGAATAATAAATGTAACTTCTCAGATGACCACCTGGTATATATTCATTTGAACCATATTTTAGGGTTTCTACTACCACTAACCTTATTAGACCTGATCTGCTTGTAACGCACAGGTTTATATCTGGCAGCAAGACTGCATCAATGTTATCCTGATTGTAGTTTTCATATGTTCATAGTACGACATTACTCTGATATGCAGTTGCCTCTTTAACTGAGGAAAATTAAACTGCATTTCAATGGAACAGTAATAAGCAACAGAAAAGGACTAGCAATTCAAATTAATAAAAAAAATTTGAAACTGAAAGTTCACGAGACAAAAGCTTACAGACATGTTGATATTCTTGCTTTAGCATGGAGATAATACCTAAAAAAAAAAATTTTTTTTTAATCACAAAAAGGGTTATAGTTGAGATTGTAAAAGCCAGTGGTAATAAACAAATATAACAAATTCATGGGAGGGGTAGATATTGCTGATCACTATATGGCAAACTATAATTTTATGAAAAAGTCTCTGAAATGGTGGTGAAAACTTTTCTTTTGGCTATTTAAGTGTCTTTTATAAACAGGTTTCATTTATATAACATGCATCAGCAAGACCTGTAATAGACAACAAAAATTCAGAAAAATATTGATAGAACAACTAGTTGGAAATTTCCGAGCACCGGCTAGCAAACTTGGACGTTCGTCGACATTAGATAAAGAAGACCAGCTCAACCAAAAGCAACATTTCATGTAAAAAAAAAAAATGAAAAAAATTCAAGTAAGGACTGTACAGTTTGCATTAATAGGAAAGTACTAGGTGGAAGAAGGGAAACATTTTTATTCTGTAAGACATGCAAAAGGAAGCCAGGATTGCATCCAGAAGAATGCTTCAAGCAGCATCACATCTTGAAAAATGATAAAACTTATTAGGTGAATGGATATATATTCAGTTAATAAAGTTTTTCATGGTTCATAACATTCAATATTCTAGGAAACATAGAAATCATACTGATATTGACCGAATTGTTTAAAAACGCATAAAATAACTACATGTGGACAGGATAACATATTCTAAATACTCCTCAATGAAAGGGTTAATCTATATGTATTCCATTACTTATTTACATAACTTACAACAGAATCTGTATGTAAGATATACAAATGGTCAATGTTATACTAAAATGCATGTAAATAAATTACTTTAATATAAAAGAATTTGCATTATTTTATTCTATCTGTTATACCCACTGTTGATATGTAATAATTATATATTGCCCACTTCAATATTTGTAGACATGCGAAAATTGTTATGAATACAAAAACATAAAATTGAAAAAATCATATCAAGAAGCTATTCTAATATTAAAATTATATATAGCAACAAAATTTTAGGAAACAGAAAACAAAAAAAAAAAAATTGGGTTAAATTCTATTTAACCCATTTACAATATTAATGAAAAAAGTTTTTTTAAAAAATAATAATCATATCATAACTTACGTATCATAAGGTTGTAATCTTCATGATCCAATGGATCATTCCAATGCTTTGGTAACGGATTTGTCGATAATGCATTTAAATGCATAAAATCAGATAAGCCTGGAACTAAACCCCAAAAAAAAAAAAATTATTTTAATACTGTAATGATAAATTTAATTGCATGCATGTTACAAAAACTGTATTTTTACTAATGGCAAGAGAATACTGACATAACTTATTCAATGTGCACATGATTCAGAATAATAAAAAACCATTTCCAAAAGATCTCTCTAGGGACCAGTTAAACACGCATTACAACATTTACAATGCATTATGATTATTCCAAGCAAAAACTTGATATAGCTGATCAGGGAATGATGATGATAATACATCTTCCAATACTTTGTATAATATTTTATAACTAATGATAAATCCATTGATTTAAAAGATTATTATACAAATTGATAAGTTTATGTTAAGCTTGTTATTTTGGTGTGTTGTTCACTGTTGATCTTTTTGTTAACAATTTCACTGCCATACTGATTTTTCAAGCCCCCTTTATCTGGCCATGAAATCCCAATTAGAGTCTCATAGTATCAACATCAGGCCATAAGATCCCATTTCAAATTTTGCATACAGTTAATTTGTAGGAGATGGACTTTGTGTGGCATCTCATCTTTTGTGTTTTCTACATACACATGTTCGCTGTATTCTACCTTTCAAAATTTATTTTATTATTTTTATTATTTAGCACACATTTTTATTAACTTATAATGGAGTATTTTACAATTATTAAATATCAAATTTTTAATGCTTAAATTTGGGTTATTATTTATTAATATAGCTAAGTTATAAGCTAAAATGAGGTATTATTGTGTGTTACAATCTTCTATCAAATTTTGGAAGAAAGTATATGCTCAGTGACATTCCAAGAGAACATACTAAACATTCAGTATGTTTAGTCTTCTAAAGGGTGTTTACAAAAAGGACAAAACTCTAAGGTTAAGAAGATAGAAATCATGCATAGGTAGATTTTATTTCTCCCTAAATGTCAGTTGGCAACACTTGTATTCAAGGTACCAGCTTGTAACAGTTGAAATGTCCTTCTTCTGCACTAGTGCTATACTAGCATAAATTCATCTCTATTGTGTTAACTATGCTGTTTTCCAAAGACAAATGTGCATTTATTATTGGGTCATTCCATGTCAAGTGGACCAGGAGTCCGTAGTTGTCCATCTTTAAACTTCATCAAATTTTGTATGGACATTGGCTGTGCTCTTAAATGCCATTTTACTAAATTGCAGCTCTATATCTGCTACTGCTAATTTTCTGTGATCTCTTAAAAAAAGGGCATTTAATGGGAGTTTGTGCATAAAAGCAAAAAATTCTAATTTTGGCTTATAATTTTGAAAGCAAAAAAGCTACAGGTTTGAGTTTTATTACTTTTGGTTAAAATTCTATGCTGAATTCAATATGTTTTTCACAAGTTTCTTTTAGATCCTGATTTGAGATATAGCAGTGGTAATTAGCTAAAAAGTTGTTGCGACATTTTGTAAGTCAGAGTTTGAGCTTATATAATTCCTTATCTAGTACTTTAATCAGAACAAAATTTTGTAACCTGGAAAAGGGGATAATTGTGTATAACATCAAAATTTCAAAGCAACTGGAGGCTTATGTCAAGAGATATTAATCATCAAATTTGGTCAAAAATATTTTAGCTCAATTTTTTACCTACCTTTGAAAGCTTATATCTCAGGTATACCGTTTTGGATTTTGTTAGTTTTATAATACTTAGAAAGAGCAACTTTTAAACTACAAAATCCATGTAGCTAGGTTTTTGATCCAAAGTTTATAAGTGGCAGAAAAAACAGTTGAAAGATAATGCTTTTTACACACAGAGCAAGTTTTCATAATGTTTATGGATTAAATGAATTCTCTCTAGTAGAAAGTAAATTTTTATTAAGTAATATTACCTCTTTTGCTGGCTGTTAATACAAAGTTGTTAACTGTATTAGCTGTACCTTGCCTCGTTGAATGCAGAGGAGACAGTTTCAACTTTTATCTGTTACAGCAAGCACAATTTTTTAAAATATTTATTACATGCACAAAAATCATAAACAAAATGAAATATAGTCGTAGTAATAATAAAAGAGAGTGCAATAACGTATTACAATATTACAGGACACATTAGCTTCAAAATAAAATAAAAATATATAAAATAATCAGAAACTTTGTACCACAATACATTTAATTCCACTTAAGCTTAAATTGTTTCTCAAACATAGACTGGATATATTATGGATACATATATTGTCCTAACGATATCGTTGATGATGATTCAAAAGTAGCAAAAATGTGTTGTTCTGGAATCCAGCAAGTGTCCTTTCTGGGGCCAATGATAAGAATAAGCTACACTATGAGGGTGTATAAAACTAATGGGGGGGCATCATGTTCTTCAAAAGATCAAATATATTTCAAATCCACCAAGTATTGTCATACATTCAAGCCACATATTGGCCTGGTTGCAAGCTGGTAAGTTATATGCTTTCGGTAGATTTATCAGTTTTATAAACATCAGCTTCAATTACTTTAATATCATTTGAGTCAATAATTTAATATATTTGAGTCAATTTGAATTAATGTAATTTGAATCAATTTAGTATCATTTGAGACTCTGTTGACTTGGATTTTAGCTTTGCTAACTGGCTTAAACTGGTGATTTTCTCTTGTTCTAGCAATTGTGTGACCACTACTAAACCGGCTTTCCTGTTCAGGTCAGAGCTCTCAACTTTTTCTCTTGGAATAAAAAAGAATGATTCCTCAGATATTTTCTTTACAAAATTCAAATCTCTTGGTGACAATATCTGGTTTTCTATAGATCACTGGTACATGCTGCTAATCGTTTTATAGTACCTTCCAACTCCATCACATGATGATTTTTTGTGGTTAATACCAAAGAAGTTCCATTCAGCTATTGTTCCAAAGTTTTCTTCATGGTGGTACAAACTGATAAAATTCTTGTATTAAGCAGCTGAACTATCACTGAAGTAAGATATATGCTTTATTTCAGTCACTATCTTTAAGTATTTGATCAGCTCAGTCAAAACTATATGAACAGCTATGATATCATGGTGCAGACAATCACTGACCATGCAAATGCTAAGATTTTGAAGCTCATTTTTATTGTAACAAACCACAAATGGATACAGTGAAGCTTGGCTGTTTTCCCAATGGAATCCCTGTACAGCTTCTTGCAAAACAAACAAACAGTTCTCAGCAAAATCCATCAGGATAATAGTATGATTATCATTTAAATTTTCTTTCATGTTTTAAATATGAACTTTGATTTTTTGAAACAAAATGGTGGCTAGTCAGGCAAAACGCCTTTAAGAAAAGCTCTTCAATAAAATTTTCTACATTCGCCTGTTGCATATCCAATACGTCTTAATCAGTATGAATCCACTGCTTATATTCTATTAGTTACTACAAGTCATAATCTTTAAACTCATCTAATAAACAGAACTCTAATCCAGTTTCTCAAGTAGTGTTCACATTGTCATAGCATGCAATCCTTAGATTCTAATCTGCAGACAGTTTTCTCAATCAATACCTTGTAGTCATCCTTGATGGATATTGCAGGTATCACGGGCTTAACACTTTGACCAATAGTACAAACACAAATTGAATGTGTCCCAGCAACAACTCAAATGCACCACTTTAGCCTAAGTTCATAAAATTTTAATGTTTAGGCTATGAACATCTCTTTTAAACTCTATAGAAGGAGAAGTTTCTGCATGTGGACTTTTTCACCGCTGATCTTAACTGAAACAAAATCTTTCTTTCCTGGGCAGATTCAGGAAAATTCATCGTCTTCAAAACATTTGAGGACCTATTGTCTAATATCATTCTTCAATTTTTTCCTTTTTTTTCTGGTGTTGTCAAAATACCAATTTCAGATTTGAAATTCCTGACCTGCTTCACCATTTGCAATGAAACCTGAAATTCATCAGCTGTTTTCTCAGTACTCCAACTACTGGGTGCTAATGTCAATATCTGTACTTGTTCTGACCACGCTGAGGTCACAAGTTTAGCTTTGAGCTCTTCAATCAGGATATCCAGATCTATATCCTTGACATTGCTTATTCTTTAATGTTTGCATTACACCAGTAACACTGAAACCAACAACTGAAACCAACCACTGTAGCAGCAATAGCATCTTGGCTTTTCTTACCTTCTGCTTCAGGTAGCCTTTTGAATCCAGTTTGCTAACATATTTAAGCTTCAAAGGAGAGATTCCAAGTGATGACAGTGAGGCATTCACTCTTCCAGAAGCCTCTAGCATTTCCAAATCACTAGTTCTAATTCTGGTTGATCATCCTTTGGTTGAATCTCTCTTTGAGTCAATCTGTCTAATACTCTTGTGAGCATAACTTTTGACCTGGCTTGAAGTCATAATTTGTTAAAGCTTTTAAATGATCAGGAGAATCCAATATCAACAGGTCACAATCCTTTTCTGACTTTGTGGACTCTTTTCTAAATGGATTACAACAGTCCTTCTATAGGAATTCAAACTCTGTCAGCAAAACAGTTTTATGATAGGAACATATATCAGCATTTTCATTAATCCTAATTCCAGATCTCTGCTGTAAAAGATCTCTGTCTATTGCTGATAGTTCTTCCACAGGTAACAATAAAGCTTTTCTATAATTAAATGTTAAAGACTTGTGGCATTCAGAGCCATCAGGCTTGCCAAAATGGAGGGGCCAAGAACTTCACTCATTTTAAAACAATTCAAAACACAAATGGAGGTAACAATACATGAACAACTGGTTATAGAAGTTATTCACTAACAATTATACTAATTCACAAAAAGTTGATAGTTATATATTCTTTCTTCAAAATAAAGAAAATAAAATAAAAGTTCTACAAGAAACGGGATTTTACAGAAATTTCTAGAATGTTTTGGAGAACTGAGTTTTCAGAAGTTTGTATAATGTTCTGTAGACTGCAGTTTTCCAGAATATTCTAAAAATTTCTGGAACATGTTCGAAACTAAATTTTTTTCAGATCAGCCTAGAAAGTTCTATAAAAGTCCAAAATTTTCTGGAACACTGCAGATTTTTTCACAATATTGTAAATTTTAGGCATTCTTTAGAAAATCTAATAATATTCTGAAGCTATGAATTTTTTCCCATTTTCAGCTGTTTTAATTAACTAGAAATATCTCTAGATTAAAAATCTGTCACATGCAAAAAATTAATTATTGTTGAAAAGCTTTCTTACCTACTATAATATACGGGTCAAAAAGGAACTCATAGATTATGTTGTTTAAATCCTTTCCACCTACTATAAAACTAACAAAATATGAGAAGGTACATCTGATATATAAACCTTTAAAGATGGGTAAAAAATCATGAAAAAAAATTTTTTACAAAATTTTATGATTGATTTCTCCTGACATAAAATTCCAGTTGCTTTGAAACTGCAGGAATCTACACATAATTATTCCCTTTTGCAAATTCCAAATATTCCATATATTTGCAAATACCATAATTCAAATCTTGTCTTTATTATTGCCATCAAAATTGTTATTCAAAGATAACAATTTTTCAATGTGTTTACAAACCAAAATCTGGAATCAGCCTTTTTCAAAAGTCTGGTATCATTGTAGCCTTTTGAAAAAGGCTACAAAAAATCAGCTGCAGCAGACAAAGAGCTGCAAGTTGGTAAAATTACATTTCAGACCATGGGGAACCTCCACCAAAAATTTGATGATGGTCAGTCAACTGGGGACAATTTTCAAAACTGGACCACTTGACATGCAATAATCTGATTGAGTCTTATTGTATGTATAAAAATCTAATGAACAAGTGAAAAACTAGTTTTGGATAAAATTTCCCAATTCTTCAACTTCCTAATAAAATAACAATATCGCATTTGATTAATAAATTTTATAAAACTGTGAGTGTACATAATCAGAAAGGCACAGGTCAACCACCACTATTAATAGTACAGATCCTGGAGGATGTGAAATAACATTTGACTCTCTCAACCAGACAATCGCTCAGAAAATTATCTTCACGGGCTGGGCTTTCACTATCTACAGCTTTCAGGGCTACACACATGTAAAATAGGTGTTTGGTGTACCATTTCCCTATGTCATGTAATAGGGCCTTAATTTTTTGACAAATCTGTAGAAAGTGTGGTTTATCGCAAATTAATCAAACAGTTTATTGCCTCGTTAGATTTACACAAATGAGAATGTTGGTTCCACCAGGATAACGCAACGTGTCATATTGCTAATGAAACAATGGATGTCTTACGAGAATTTTATGTCCATTGTTTAATATCAAAAGGGTTTTAGCTTCCAAGATCCCCAGATTTTATACCAGCAGACTTTTTCTTTTGGGATAATTTAAATTGTGTGGTTTTTAAAAACAATCCTCATACACTTGACGAATTGAAGGCTAACATTCATTGAAAATGAGATTTCAAACATTACTGATCAAAACTTACGAAAAAAGGCTGCAAATGTAATGAAATGTGTACAAACTTGCATCAAGATCACAGGAAATCATTTTGAACATCTACTGTAAAGTTATTAAAAGTAATTTGAAAATGGCTGTATAAATAATTTATTAACATTAATATATTTGTAGTAAATTCATCTCGTCTTACAAAGGGGTTGCATCCTTTCTGAAACACCCGTTAAAATAAAAACTTTTGTTATATAACATAAATTATAAATTTTTTTATTTTTCTTACGTATTTTTTATATAGTAGTTTTTTTAATTTGATTAAAAAAAATTTAATAACATTTTTCTCTTAATAATTAATAATCAATAAAGCTTTATCAAAGTAATTGATTTGTAAAAATTGAGCAACCAGCAAGAATCTCATAGCAATGGATAAAGTATAACTAATTTTAATAAGAAATCATACAATTGAAATTATTATAAAAAAAAAAAAAAAAAAATTGTAATTTATATAGAATTAATGTAGCAAGAAATAATATGTTTTGCAAGTGGGAGGCCATGAGATTCCTCTAAGTTCTCTGATTATAAAGAGATCCCAAATGATATTTTTATGGCCCAGCCCTAAAAAAACAGTTATACTCTCTTAAGATAGTAAAAAAAACTATTAAAATCCTGAATTAGTATTTGCAGAAAAAATAGAGTGGCCAGTTGGTAACATCACATTTTTTCAGGTGGCCTACTAACACTAGTTGAGACTTTACATGGGATATAATGACCATCAAATTGGTAATTATTAATTTCAACACCTACGCAACATGCTAGATAAATAAATCAGGTAGTTTTTTTTTTTTAAATATAATAAAACATAGATATTAAGCGTTTGGTAATTAAAAAGTAGATTTTATAAATTTTTTTTTTTTGTCTTCAGTCATTTGACTGGTTTGATGCAGCTCTCCAAGATTCCCTATCCAGTGCCAGTCG
>JAAAKQ030477543.1:0-22799 GCA_010016005.3 Zanna intricata
TTCTAATCTAATAGTGTTAGAATCTAGTGTATTCTTGGTTACCTTAAACCGTTTACTTTTAAGGTTTGCTTTTACTTACCCGACAACGACCCTAGTACTGAATAGTAATGGTATAAGAACCCTTTAAATACTGAAATCGAAATCAAGGGTTCCTAAAGTTTAATTACTAGAAAAGATTAATTAAAAAAAAAAAATTAATTGGTTAGTTTTATGTAAAAGTTAATTCTTTTATATAAACTTATATAGCTATTTCAGTTCCAATGGAACTGAATCTACATGTAGATCGTCGCAGAAGCTAGATGTTCTTTCCGTATTTTTCAATAATACTAATTGTTACTACTGAAGATGGTTCCATTGGAATTTAAATGGCTATATAGTTTTGTATAAAATAAAGTGCCAATTTTTGGAAAATTTATTAGTGTTTTTATTTGTTGTAGTAACTGGCAAATCAAACTCAAGAAGTTTAACAAATTTTAAGTTAATTCTTATTAAGAATATATATATATATTTTTCCCAGTAATACTCCTAATTAATTTAATTTGTTTAATATATATCTATGTTTATGATTTTTTCCTGTATTAAACCCTGTATTTTCATGTGATGATAAAAATTTGTTATATTAATTAGTTATCTAAAATTAATTATATAATAATTAAATACCTATTAAAGAATGTGATATATAAAAATGTATATATAACCTTTTGTATGTAATTAATTATTATTAGGTGTTATAATTTGTTATCTGATATTAAATGCAGTTAAATGAAAAAAATGTACCAGTCGTATATGTAATTTAACAACGTACAACAGTTTAGAACTAAACAATGCACATAGAGAAATATTGTAATGTGTTTGTGTATTTTTATTCGATCTCACGCGTCGTGCGATTATTCATGTACGCTTCATAATGTAAGCCTACAACTGTGAAATACAAATAAATAATACAAAATATATTGTATTCTTAACAATGTCCCCGGTTACAACTGTTTCTATATTGATTTTATAAGATATCAACTCGCTAAGACTGGTTTTGATATCGGTCACTGTGCCTGCACGAGTACGTACGTATTCTATGCCAAATCGATGTTACATTTAAGGTGCAATGCTTTGTTTGTTTATTTGTTCGTTCGAAAAGTACATCTCACTAAATTATTGTTTTGTTCCAGTCAGAACATGGTATATATTTACTCATACACGTACTTGTTCTCATACACATACATACATGCACATATGAGAGCGCGCGCGCACGCACACGCACACACACACACACACACACACACACACACACATATATATATATATATACATACATAACACAACACACACACACACACACACACACACACACACACACACACACACATACACACACACACAGTGATGATTGATCAGACCACGCTCAAGTTTCTCGTTTTGTACCTGCTGCTGAGGGATAACAATGCCGCCAGAACTACGGAAGAAACCCGTTCTTCGACATTCCGTACGGCCTCTTGCGCCTCCATTGCCGCTCCGTCCCCACTAGCTAATTCCATTTTTCCCAGCCTTTATTAACTCAAACGCCGTTATGCCAAATGTTTAAACCGTATCCTATCACTGATAATGTAAAATAATTCTATAATGTCGTTATTATTATGACCATTACTATTATTACTATTATTACTTTCTATAGCTCGACGTCTAGTCGATCCTTATATTCTTTATTTCGAATAGAATAATTTCAAGGACTTTTTTCTCTTTCTTTTATAAACAAATATGTTTGCATCGATTGATTATATTTGCTACACTTCTTAAAATCATTATCTACTTTGTAATTATTTTAATAATTTTTCAACTGATCAAAATATTCCTTCTGATCCTTATAGATTGTTTATTTACACGCAAGTGAATTGCTAACGGTTGTATTTTATGTTATTAATTTATTAAAAGTTCTGAAAAAAAATAAAAATATTTTACGTGTAACTTTTAAAGAAATAATTACAAAATAAATATATAAATAATTTACTACGTGTATTTCACGACGCGTATTCGGTAATTGTAGAATCATTAAAATCGGTTACTAATATATAAAATTTGCACAAAAATAATTATTAAAAAAAACTAATGTGGATACTATTTGACTTCCTTGTACGCGTATTAAATTGCATACACACATTTTTTTTTTTTAAATGAAACGTACATAGAATTTTAGTTCATTAATAATTTCTGATTTTTTTCATATTTTTAAATTTTTTATTGTTATTATTTATAAAAATTAAAATCTCTTACTATCAGAGGTTAATAATTATTATAAAAATCAATACATTTAAATAATAAAAAAAAAGTTTAAAAAAGAAATAGAAGTTGGATTCGATCCGATATTCCTTCCTCTTGTAAGATCCAAATATTACATTAATTAAAATTTTATTTCGCAATAACTTTGGAACCAGTGAAAATAAGTACCACTTACGATATATTTTTGAAAAGCTCTCAATGAGGTCTTACTACTGCAGTTAAGAGAAAGTTCAAAATCCAATTTTTGGGGGATTTTGGGGATTTTTGGTACTTTTGATTCAGTTGATTACAATCAGAAGGGAGGTGCAGAACTAGACGTTACAACAGTTCTAAATCCAAAACACCCTACGATGTTTCATAATCCTACTGCTAATCTTTTATGATTATCCTATATACATACGTACGTATAACGTCACGCCGAAACTAGTCAAAATGGACTCAGGGATGATCAAAATGAATATTCTCCTTAGAAATTTGAAAACCGAAATTTTTCGCGATCACAATACTTCCTTTACTTTGTTCAAGTTAGTAAAATATATTTTTTTATTAATTATATTTGTAGTTATTGATTTTTCAAACTTAGTTCTCGATGTATGTTCAAACTTACTTCAATGAAATTCTTTGACTTTTACCATCGATAATTTACCTATCGATTTTTTCGATCATAATGCCAAAATATAAGTGAGAATTTCACTCGTTGGAGATCTCTTCACTATCTAAATCTGTTACATACAGTAAGTATCGAAATATTTTTGAATAAGAAACAATAATAATTACATAAATAACAGTTAATAATATTAGTAATAATAATTAATAAATAATAATAATAGCTTATTGTTCCAGGTTGATGCTGGCCACTTGAATACGAGATATTGGCGTCGAAAGAACACCGAACAAACGACGAATTGATGTGGACATATTAAAATCCAATTAAAACTAAGTGAAAATTTAAGTCTCGTTTGTTTATAATTTAGTAGTACTATGACGGTTGTCGCCGACACGATGAGTGGAATCGGTTTATGATTATATTTTGTTCTTCCGGAGTTAACAATAAGATAAACGTATCAAGGTTTTTATATTTATATGTTTTAAAGAATAAAACAAAATTTAATGTAAAGTTATAAAACATAGCACGGTTTAATGGTTATCAGAGTTAAGAAAAACTATCTCGTTGCAGCCGATCGTTCGTTGTCGGCTACAACAACTGGACAACAGTGTATATTGTGTTTTTAGCGTTTTAGTTTTATTTTGGAGGTCTACCGGTGTGTTTAAAAATCATTTGGTTTTTCGACAAAATTTCAATAGTAAAACGTTGTGTAAAAAAAAATAATCATCGGTTAACCAAAAAATTTAAAGACAACCAAATTATTGGTTAACCAATAAACACAACCCTGTGTTCTGGGTATAAAGACTTTTATTTACAACTTGTTGTAAACATGTATATTATAATATATTTCGTTTTCTCGATGTTCTTCGCATCCGAAATATAAAAAATAAAGATACTACTCTGAACAACTTAATATTATTTTTCTATTAATTTAAATAACAATTTTACGTTATTAAAATTCAGCCTGCTTCCGTGTATAAATTTTGATAATAATTTAATTTAAACTTGTGTTCATATTTCATAGAATTTCATTTAAATGAAGGATTTAATAATGACATTACTTGTAAATTAATCGAAGTATACATGTATTATAGTTTAAAAAGTCCGTGGAGGTAAGTCACATTTTTAGGCATAACATTATTATTTATTATCTTCAACTAGAGAACTGAACGCTTGAACTATATAATTTGCACAGGCTATTTTAATTACAAAAATTGAAAACTGGTCAGGACACTCGATTTCAAACTTATCGACATATTTCAGTAATTTATAAATTGGTAATTTTCCTAGTATATATGATATTATGATGCTATTAATATCGTTACAGTGGGTACTTTTACCATAATCGATGTAGACAATAGAATTTGTTTCTATAACGACGTTTGAATAGTATCGGAGGTTAAACCGGTATATATGGTCGATGCTATCCGGCACTCGGTTCGGTCTGCGTCGCCGCTGTTTTTGCTGCTGTCGCATATCCCGGGTAATCCGAAGCGGAGGTAAAGACTAAAAGGAAAGAATAAGGGAGAAAAAGAAAGAGAAAGAATACGATAAAGGACGAGTGAGAGAATGTTATGGGCGTTGGAACCGGACATCACCAGATGAAGCATAAGATAAGTACGCGGTTCGTGTACTCTCCTCTAGACTGTACACCGCGATATAGAACCGAGTAGTACTGTAACATAACTCATCTGTCGCACGATTTTGCATTCAACAGTATCGTACGACTACGACTGAAGGTAAAGAATCCGATATACCATTACCGAAGAACAAGTATAGAAAAAACGGTGTCGTCCTGTAAACGCAGACGATAATTTTTGCGTCCGAATAACGACCGTCGAATGCGAAATCTTAGAAAATTTTTCAGATTCATAATCTATCGACGGTGATACAATTAAATTTGAAATTTATAAATTAATTGAAAAGTAAAACATTATTTCATTCAATTTGAACGGATGTGTGAATAATAGTTGTATATAGGTTGCAAATAATTTTTTAAAAGGAAATAATCCCTATTTTACACTTTTATTTAGAAGAAAACAACTTACGTTCTTAGTATATTTCTTTACAAAGAAACTAAAAATATGTTAGGAATGTAGATTTCACTGTGTGCGTGTGCGCGCGCGCGTTAATAAAAAGTTTGAATAAAATTGCCCCTCATGAATATTAATAAAAGTTGGAAGCTCTACTCAAGTATATGGTTCGGCTAATATCTGAAAAAAAACATCGAAAGTAGAAATGTACTGTATTAATCCCGGGAAAGGAGAAGTTATTCCTACGTAGCAAACTCAGTTGGATTTATTTTCTGTTAATACTTTTATAACTGGATACATTTTTATTTCAGTCCTTCTAATCACAAAATTTAAAATGTTTTTTGTTCGTACTTAAAAAGTAAAATTACTTGATATTCTTATGTAATATCGTGTTGGTTCGTACACTTGCAAAAAATTCACAATCGTACGTCGATTATAATGAAGGTACATCAGAACTTAAAAAAAAAAAAACAAAAAAACCACTGCCTTATCCAATCAAAAGCCTCCTCCACCTTCGACTATCTCTCGCTTATTTTTGCTCAACAATTTGTTTTAATAATTTATTTCCTTATCTTATAGTATTTATAAGAAAAAAATAAATAAATGTAATTTATTTAATAATTTATCTTATAGTTTTATCGTGCGGTTCGTTACGATTTTTTAATTTTGTTGATTAGCAACATTAGATCCTAATTTTTACGTTTATCTATCAATTGTAGATTAAATATGTCTCTTTATTTACATAGCGGTAAAACTCTTTCAGAATTCAGCATTCGATTTTAAACAGTTCTTTATTTTCCTTTTAGATTAAACACAGCCTACTAAGTTTAATATTTTAAGAGATTTTTTTCTTTTTAACAAATAAATAAAATATTTCATCTAAAATATATTCCTTTGTATTTCTATATAAACTTAATATAATACCGTAACAATTTTTTTCTACTAAAAATGAATTTTATTACATTAACATGAGTGGAATAATTCATATATGTACGTATACATTTATATGTAAAACTTAAAATAATAAAAGTTATTTGAAGAGGTTTTATTTTGTTTTTGGATGAAAAACAAAATTAGATGAAAAATGAAAACTGTGTTAAGAAAAATATTGCGAATAACAGTAATATTTTCTTGTTTTTCATTGAAACTGTTATTTATAATAAGTAAAACTGTACGATTGGATAATAAAAATTCATTATATAATGAGTATTCTAGATTCATTCATACTACGAACATCGTATAAACCATGTTATATGACAAAAAGGTGATATCTCCTGGTTCTCTGCCACGATCTACTCTGAAGCCATAATGTAGCTACTTTTTTTTTATTTTTTATTTTTTTTATAGTTTTTATGTAATATTAAAAACATTTTCTCGGTTTTATACATAACATTAACTATTTTATATTTCCTATTATTCATATCTGCAATCTTTTACGATCGAAATGTTTATTGCAACACTGTTTTCGTTGCAGATGCGGTATTTTCTTAATATGAAGCAAGGATAAAAGAAAAAAAATTACTATACAAAAATAAGTCTTTTATAAATGAATTTTCACGTAAAAAGTATAACTTATCATTGTTATGGTAGACAACGTTGGGTACTCCTACATACCCGATGTGATTCATTAAGGTATCATTTCATTTAATCATTACAAATGTTTGTTTTATTAATAATAATCATCACCAGAATTTTGAATTCTATGGACTGAAATTTTTGTTTTAACCGATCTAATATAAGCATTATCCGTTGTTAAGATAATTAATTAATTAGAATCAGTTGGAATTTTAATTGGAAATAATCAATTACTATTTTTTTTTTTAAATAATAGAAAGCGAATCGTTTTTTTAATTTTTTTGTCGTTGTAATATTTTTAATTTATTTTTTTATTATTGCTGTATTTTTACAGGTAGAACTAGAAATTAATTTTCCCGAAGCCACGACATATGTAGATTTATTCTACGCCTTCGGTCGACCCTCGGAGAATTAAAATGACAAAAACTAAAAATTGAAAAAATAAATTTTAGTACAATAGTGCAGTTAAAGACTCGTTGTTTACCTAAATGTCTGGTATTATTCATTTTTGAAAAAAAATAGGTTTGGAGTTATGTCTTTGGTTTATTTGTTTTTTTAATTTTAAAAGAATTTAAAAGCCGGATGATAGATATATTTTAACAAGAATTATATTTATGAAACGAGTTTTAATATACGTTATTATAATCGTATGACGAGGCAGCTCGTTCTGATTTTAAGCCGTGAGGGAGCATAAACGCTCACCGCGTCTAGACTCTTCGATGCTTATTCATTACGGCCTAGTCGTTTCGAGAGCGCATGAAATATTTGAGGAGCCATGAACAGGGGTGGGGCGAAATGAGATGTAAAGCTGTCGGCTTCATGTTGTATCTCTCGAACACGCTTCCTTCCCCTCCTTCGCGGTCCTTCTTTATTTCTTTCTCTTTCTCTCTTTGCATATTCTCGTAAGAGAAAAAATACATTCTGCTCGTGCGTTTATATGCGAGTGCGTTCTGCATTCAGTACTTATTCGTACGGATGTGTGCTCGTGCAAGTGTAAGAATGTATAAAGAAAAAATCAAACGGCAAGAAAGAGAGAACGACCTAGAAGGAGCTCTCGTCGTGTTGTGTTGTATGTTAATGATCTACCCACGATACTAGACGTGCTATCGCGTACTGACATACGTAACACTCGAATCGGAATGCCGGGTCCATACGTATCGTCCGCATTCAAAACAAACTTTTGCCGAATCGGTCGAGCATCGATAATATTATTATTTAACGGATAAACTTCGACCGTAAGTTTATATTTTGTAGAACTTACCGTTCGTTCTTGAAGAACGTAAATTTCAACGGCCTTCGAATCCATATCATCTAACAGACGATGTATTTATACATTCTCTTAATTTTCTTTTTTCTTTTGTTCGTACGTAATAAGAATTTAGGTGTTATAAATACTGATAAGATCGGTTAATCTTGAATTATTATAATTTTTTGAGTCGAATTAGATACTTTTTTTTCACTACAAAGTAAACGGAAAGATATTTGTTTACAGTTACCTTAAAAACTAGAGTCATATTACAAGCAAAAGCTAATGAATTTATCAACGATATTCATAGATTATCATTTTCCCGAAAATTTATAGGCGAATATTAATTTTAGCGCTATTGCTATTGTCGGTTTCGCGATTAAAACGATTTAAATGGGTTTATGGGTTTAAGAAAATCGTATAAAAAAGCTTATTTATCGTTAAATTTAGATTATTTTAGTAAGGAATAACTTCAATTCAGAAATATTAATCGCATTATAAATTTTTTTTTTTTAACTATTAAGACGTTTTGGTAGAGGTTAAGAATCAAAATACCATTGATGAAAGCATTTGAAAAAATGACATTATATTTTAAATAACAGGTTACCTTTTAAATAAAATAACAAGTAATGTAACGCATTTTAGGTTATAATAACAGAGGGTTCAAAATTTTAGTTCCAGAGTGTAGGAACAGGGATCAGAGTTAAAGAATAAGAAATTGAAGCAACAACCGACTCTTTTTATTTTATCTCTTTTAAAGACAGAGATCTTTTTATTATTGAATAACACTTTACTAAATTAATCTTTTATATAAGATTTAAAACTAACAACTGAAAATTAAAAAAAATTATATATAACAAATCTACGTCCAGCCAATTAATAATTTTACATAATTGATGGATGAAGCCTTTATTTGATGAAATATATTGTTGTTTTAAGCGAAATCATTAACATCCTAAATACCCTCTTTGTGAAATCTTAACGTTAAAATTGATTACCGTTACGATAATTTAAACGTTTTTCTAGTTAAAAACGCATAGAAAAAAAGAGTTAAAGTAATAAATTAAGCCTACTACATTAAAAAATATAATTTAAATATATAGATAAATAATTTATTTATTTTAAAATAAATTAAAAATCTATAGTCGAAAAGTTTTTAAAAATTGATTCGTCTCTTGTTTCTTACAGAAATTTCTATATCGACCAGTATTTTAATAAAAAAGTACACACTAGAGAAGGCTATATTAAATTTCTAATTTTTTAGCTTTGATTTTTTGTTATAATTGAATTTCGCTTTTTATGTTGTTCTTAATAAAACTACTCCTCGATAATTTTGAAACTCGTATATCGAATCCCTTTTTGAAGTATTTTTGTAAAATAAATGAATATTTACTTTAGATGTTATAGTTACACATATATAGCTGTATTACAGATTGCTGAATAATAAAAAAATTATTGAAATTAACCGTTTGTAGTTCATCTTAAGAACTGAATAAGAGAATTAGATGAATAAAAGATTTGTTATTAGTATAGAATGTACGTACGAATACATAGTATTATTGAGCAAGAATGTACGTCGCAACCCCCGCATGTCCAGAACTTAGCAAATGGACTTAACTCAAACAGTGGGGGTCCGTCTGTGCACTGTACTCGCAACAATAATAAAGTCTATATATATTTATATATATACATACACTTCAACAAACTATACTCAGTTTTATACGCTTCCGTCTTCTTAATATCTAATAAAACTAATAAAACACCAGAAATATTAATGAAGACCTACTTTTTTAATATTAATTTTCATACGAGTATTTTCAGGTAAATAATAATTTAATTTCATTCTAAAGTATGAAGTACTCTAAAGTATTTTTAAAACCAGGAAACATACGTACTTTGTAATTATTTTAATATTTCAGTTATTTTATGAAAACATGTAAATGCGATATGTTGTTTAAGATAGTGTTTATGTATTGTATTCAACAAAAAATTTGTCTGTTTATTGTTTACAAATTGTTTGATAATTAATCCGTTGGAAATCCACTAATTAGAGGAGTGATTCAAACTGTATCAGTTTGTTGAAAATGTTTTAAATCAGTTAAAACAACAAAAAAAAAAAAAACTTTTATAGCTTAATACAAATCACATATTATTATAGGTAACTGTAAATTATATTGAATTCAGCTGAATGAAATATACAATAGAAAAAAAACCCAAAAAAGAAAATCTTTTATTTTACTCGAAAGATAGGTTTTTTATTTGGGAGAAATAGATATCAGAGAAAAATGACATCTACAAATACAGAGGTAGAAGTAGATTATACCCTCCACGCCTCACACAAACGTCATTAGAAAAACAGGAAGGAAAAGAATACAGAAATTTGAAGTGCAGTATTATAGAAAAATTTTGAAAAGTAAGTTGGTTGTTGGATTTCAATAAGAGAGAAGAAAATTTGTCATTATCTCACAAAAAAAGAAAATAGGATGATTGACAATAGATGGATTTAAGTTACAGATAGTAGTTTCGTGTTTAGCCCATTGGACTGATCTAGTGGTTAAGGCGATATCGCAATCAGCTGATTTTGAAGTCGAAAGTTCTAAGGTTCAAATCCTAGTAAAGATAATTATTTTTATAAGGATTTGAATAGTAGATCGTGGATACCGGTGTTCTTTGGTGATTGGGTATCAATTAACTACACTTTTCAGGAATGGTCGATCTGAGATTGTACAAGACTATACACTTCATTCATAAAGTAATCCTCTGAAGTAATACCTTACGGTAGTTCCGGAGGCTAAACAGATAAAGAGAGTAGTTTCGTGTTCGGGTCGGCACACATTCATGCTTATTTAATTTCGTAATAAAGTGATGTGCAGCGGGTATAAAAAAACTGTACAGAAATACAAAAATTTAGACGAGTGGGAAAATAAATGTTACACGACAGATACCGTCAGCGTGACTCTTAAACCAAGGGTTTATGCCAGTAATGCTCCGTGGTTGGCTAGCTATATTTTTGAAACCGATGCAATCCCATGTAATTCTTTTAATTCGTTTACTATTTAATATTGTTTAAAAATACATATATTAGCATTTTCTTTTTATCTAGTTTCAATCTGCATTATATACATTAGAAATTTGTGTTATAGAAGCTCGATTGTATAGAATGTAATTAAACTATATTTCATTGCCAAAAATAAAAAAAATAAAAATAATAATTTGTAATATTAATTTTAAATAAAATATATCTAATTGAAATTTATAACGCTAATAAAACTTAAAGCATTTATAAATATTTCTATCGGCAATTCGTATTTATTTGTAATTTTTGTATTTTAAATCTGCCGGCTGGTATACGTTTAAAATACTTATCATTAATTTCACTCGACCTACCTCTCTAGATTACATTTTCATTTTAATTCCAGACTCAAGAAACGAATAAAATGAATTTAATTCAAATACGATTTTACTTCTTTATGTTTATGCATTTTTATATATATATTTTTGTGAAAGTGTGTGCGTGTGTACATATATATATATAGGGTGTGTGTGAGTGTGTACACGCGTGTTCAAATGTATGGTTGTGTAGTTAGTGATAGAGTGTTGGGCAGCTCCTTGCACGGTTCGAAGTAGCTACCGGTCATCTATGTAATTAAGACAAAATATCCTGGGATCCTCTAATGTTCCATGCACGGAGCTACCTGCTTTCATTGATTGCTACTTCAACTATATCCGTCTCACTCTTTAACAATATCTCCCCTCTTCTCTTATATGCTCTTATTCACTTGCTCGCTCGATCTCACCTCTCTTTATCTGCGTATCTGTCTTCCTTTCATTTTTTTCAGTTTTTATTAACTGCACAACACACATCTTAAAATTTAGCATATTAAATCCGGTATGTACAGTATATTTTCTAAAAAATAATAATAAATAAATAATGCAAATACCGATGTTACATGACATCGGGATACCACTTATGTAATCGGTTACACATCGTATACTTTTATAATTTTTTTTTTTAAGCTGTTTTAATCGAAGATTCAAACAGAGGTTTAATACATTTTAGAATGTTTAATCATAACTATTATTATTAACTAATTTGTTTATTTTACTGATCTGGAGCAGTTGAAGAGAAACTACTAGTACTTTAATATGTTGTTTCTTTTACTCTTTAATAATTTGCGACAGTTCTCCACAAGGTTATATTGAATTATATAAAACATGAAACCAAAATGTTTCTATATCACCAAAGAAGTTCAAAATAAAAAAATAAAAACAAAAGGAAATAGCTCTAAAAATCATCTCTTCCATATAATTGAACATCCAAATCATAAGCCGGAGTCATTGAACAGGAATTCTACCCTCTTCTTGAAGATACCAGCACTATTACAAAAGGGTTCGATGCTATTTCAATGCTAAACATCTTGCTCAATTCGGCTAATTGCTCGAATTATCGGTTTTATAACAATCGTGTACGGCCGTACAGGCGAATATTACATCCAGAATCTTTCTTCTTACCTTAAGCATTATGATTTTCCATTATCTACAACATGCTTGTAGAATGGAACATGCTCAATAAGAGAGCGCATGTTGAAAAACTCTCATTTCTGAACGGCTTCAATTCTATCACTGATATCATCACTCAAATTCTAGAGCAGTACTTATGCACTAGTCGGATGGTGCATAAGTAATTATGCACCTTATGTACTTGATGGTGAATTGTAAGCGTAAGATGATGTTTGGTGGTTGGAAAAGACCGCCAACCCAAAGTATTAATCCAAGATGTCTTCTTGATTTGAGACAAAATAATATAATGTAATAATAATAATAATTTTTTTATTTATTTGTCAGCAGAAGCCATGAAATGTTGGTTTAATAGATAAAGAACAATAAATAAAGTAATACAAAACAATAATAATAAATACAAAGAAAAATAATTTCAAAATTTACAAACATAACATTTCATAGATATTCACTAAAATAGTAATAACAGTAATTCAATAGGTGTATTTTGTTGTTTAATCTTGATACAGGAGATTCCTTAATTTAGATTTAAATATCCTAATATATTAAATGCGATTAATATTCTAATATATATTGAGGCCTTCAGCCTCAAAGAAATCAATTATTTAAGATTAGATAGAATATCATTTGTTCCTAGATTTTGAAAATTGTGAAACATTCACCTTAACCATTTTAACCGAAACAAGATACTAGTCTGAACGTTTTCTAGATCATTATTTGTACACACACGTCTGTTTCTATTCTAGGTTGGAGTAGCGTAATCCACGTGATATCGGAATACCTATTTCACGGATTCCAGAGATTACGATTTTAGTCGGATTCCAGAGATTTGTACATAGTAAAACATGAACGGAAATTCACAATTGGATGGTAGAGCTATTTAATTAGGACATTTTCGGATTGGCGATTCCGAACTGCTAGCGTTTACGCTTCTCGGTTTCGCTATTTGCGGGGAAGGCGGGAGGCATGATCATGATCTGTTTTTGCCGACACTGTGCGGAGTGTGGACGGGTGAGTATTCATCTCTCTTCTCGGTTTTAAGCTGGTTTGAGGCGATACAGCTGGGCTGAGCGAACTTTGCTCTGCCGAAGTCTTACATTGCTCAATGTAAGTTATTCACATGGGCCTTTGGTAGGGAGCGTCCCTTGGGTAAGACTATTAGAGTCCTTAGTGTTAACGAGCGAGCCCTAGTATATCGGTATTATCAATCTGGCAGTATCTGACTCCCCGTCTAGGGTTAAATTTGTGGGAGAAGGCTGACTTGGGGGCCCAGGCAGGATCAATGATACGGGGCAGGCCCAACTGTCTGTCTCTCCGTCTGCACCTTGTGACATATTCATTGGTGAAACTATAAGTTAGTGGATACTTCTACTTCCACAACTTCTGTGGCAGAGGGTCCACGTAAAACACTTGTCGTGGAGAGCTCTGTCTTCCTAGGTCAAGAGGAGGAAGAGTGTAGGCTTCAAAAGAATTGAGAAGACTGATTACAACATTCCTAAATCCAAAATTTGGACTTTCTACGATTAATGGTTTTTGAGTTAGGCAAGATGCATATGTACGTACGTATAGGTGTCATGCCGAAACTAGTTAAAATGGATATTTCCATTTAAATCTGAAAACCGAAATTGTTCGCGATCACAACACTTCCTTTAATTCGTACAAGGAAGTAAAAAAGCAAAAAAAAAAAAAAAAGAAAAGAAAAGTCTTTTGAAGAGAACAAAGTAACACATACGTTTACTTTTAATTTCATCCATTTTATAGTCTTTTTTCTTTTTTTCGGCCATAATTTTTATTAATACTTTAAATACATTGAGTTATTAGTTATTAACCCGTGATTGTGCACACGGCAAGAATAGCAAACTGTTATTATTTTATATAATTAGTTTGTAATTTAAACGTACATAACTTTAAATAATTGTGTTAGAATCATTGTATTAGAAGTAACTGTCTCTTATTTTTTCTGTTAAGTTATTTTATAAAAGAATAGTAATCATAGAGTTTTTACAAGAAACCTTTAAAAAAATTGTAGAATCCGATTTAAAGAAAACATTAAACTATATAAACATATAAAAGCCAAGATCTTTTTCTTCTTTCCTTTTCTAATATCTGCTCTATCAAAATAGTTTCATTTTCGTCTTCATTTTAAAATTACATCTTCATTTAAAGACAATTACGGATCTTTGCAATTAACATCTGCAGCAATGTTACTGATTATCGTAATAAAGTGCACCATTTATACATTTTTAAAAGTCTTTAAGATTGGGGTTATTTCAACTGCATGTTTTTTTTCTTTCTTAATGTAGATTGTTTTTAATATCTAGAATGAAAAACTTACAAATCATTAAGGAAAATGTTTATTGGCGGAAATGTTTGGTAAAACAGTTTTCAAGTTAAAAATACAAATAATTTTGGATTCACCTCAGAAATTTTAGTTTTAAGAAAAGACTTAACATTTTTTTAGCCTATATGATCTTTATTTAGGACAAAGGTATTGCAAAAAATATATACAGCGGCTCATGTATTCAAATGTTGTTGGAGAAAAGTTTTTCGTCAGCATCAAAGAATAAATTTAACTAAAAATTATTAAATTTTTGTTTCGTAATAAAAATATATATATATATATATAAGACCGTAAACCATTATTTTCATATTTGTAGCTTACACGTATGTGGATAATTGCATTTTAATTTCTATGGAAAATAAAAAGTAGAAAAACCAAGGTTTTTGATGAAAAATTCGATTTCTAGTTTTATTTTGTTTTTATCCGTTGCTAAAAGTACTTGAAGAATAGATTTAATTATATTTTAATGGTTAATTGAATATTTATCTTACCTTTTTTATAGAATAAAATGCTTAGTAATCTTTATTTTCAGACCATATGTGATATTGAATACGTCTTGACTTACCTGCAAAAAAAATTATTTATCGTTAACTTAAAATTTAGAAAAGTCAATTTACTTGTTACGTAACAAATTCCAAATTTACTTGAAATTATCTTTTCAAGTAATTTTGATACAAATTTTTTTTTGTATGCACTTTATGTAATTTTTGTTTTTTATAATGGAAAAAGATAGAGATTTGAAAAAGCTAGGGCACTTTGATATGTTTAATTCGAAAAAGGTTTCTATCATCATCTACCGTATTTCTAATCGGTTATAACGACCTGAAAGCGAAGTAAAATTAAATTATTTATACATAAATTTTAGTGTCTGACATAGTGCCTATGCCAGGCAATGTAGTTGCCTGTTATATACAGTTTTCATTAAAACTGTGTAGTTTTAATCGAAACTACCAGTAAACGCCCGATGTTATTTCGAGTAAGTTTCTCACTACGAGTAATTTATCAGGAAATCATATAAATTGAAATAGTTTAATAAATGAAAATAAATAAAATTTCCACGATTAAGAAATTTCATCCGGTCAATTTTGTATTTTATTGCTGGTCGAACCCTTTACTCATTGTAAGTTTAATTTACGTTAAATTGTACCGTTATCGTATCCTCGCTTACAAACTTCAAGTTTATGTGGTGTATTTTATCATGTAACAAAGAAAAGTAATAAATTAATCGTAACGATAATAACATTTTCTTATATTTGTATTTGTGCTGCAATTTTATAAATTGATAGAAATTTTATTGTCTTCGAGAAAAAAAATAGAATTTACCTCGATAGTTAGATGAATTTAAGCCCGATCGTAATGTAAAGACATAATTTATTGAAAATTTTATTTCGTGTTTAATGCTTATTAATTTCATCCAATGAATTAATTTTCTTTGAAAATAAATTATATTTTTCAGCAAGAGGTTGTAGGTTTCATTTGAAATTAAAAAGAAAACTCTGTTGTTTCCAATATTTATGTTACAAATCTATGAATTTTAATTTATTTTTATGTATTTCTCTGAATAAATTAATTCCCAGGTAAATTAAAGCCGATTTTTTTTTTTTTTTTTAAATGGGATAAGACTTTAATAAATATATTTTAACTTAGAAAGTGAAGTTAAAGGTTTCATGCGGAAGATATTTCGCCCTAAAGTTGGTTGAAAATCGGCTCATTCGTTCTTATATTATACTAAGAAAGATAAACAGATAATACAAATGGAGATAATATTTATTTATTTCATTAGAATATGAAACTTAAAAGATGTTATGTAAATAAAAAAAAATACATGCGTTTTAGATAGACGAATATTTTATTTTTTGCGTCATTAGGTTTCAAAATGAAAGATTAAAAAAAAAACACGTCGCTTGTTTGTATTTATTACTTAAGAAATATTTAAAAATAATTTATTTGGTAATTATTGATTATAAATTGTAACATTTCGTAATTATTAATAATATATATATTTTTTTTAAATTTCATTGAAATTAAATTATTAGTTTAATTATACAGAAAAATTTACGTGGGGTGTTTATTTTAAATATACGATATAACATTAACGTATTACTTTACATTAATACCGTTCATTATTATCGCGTAAGAGCTTGTGTTATTCGTATCTTTATGTGTGTTGGATAAAGAAGGGAGGGAAAGGACGTACCGTATAAGAAAAACACTTTTGTCGTGGGTAGAAATTAATGTTTCTCCATAGTTTTACACTTGAATTGCTAAGTGCGTGCGTTTTGCCGTTTGACGTAGAAATAAGTATAGGACATATATATATATATATATATATATATATAAGGTCGTACAGTTGTACAATTAAGTAACAAAACAAGGTCCCGTCTTTATTTTAAAACTTGTTTAAATCGAGTTAAACGAATAATAAATGTATTTATTTCATTTTTGCCATTCTTATCAGTACTTTCCCCACGATTAAGTACGGCTCAGTGAATTAATTCAGTCGTATGTCGTTTTATTTTCTATTATTATATGAATTTTAAACCTAATTGTTGAATAACTATAAGAAAAATTTAATTCGATCGTTTCTTTTTTTGTCTTTTACTATTATTCTTTTGCAAAAGGGTAAAAAAACTAACGATCAGATAATGTCAAACGTTAACTGTATTCTTCGTGTTGATCGGATTGATCGTTGACATACTCGGATCGATTGTAATGCATTTCTATTCCCCGTATGACGCATGAAACGATATATTCCAAACGTACGAAAAGCTTGAATTAATATAATTATTTTACTCGTGCGATATATTTTCTTTTCTGTACCTGCATACGTTCGCAAATATCGGCCTTATTATATAGAAGTCAATATTATATAAAAGTATCAACGTGCTTATTTTGAGTGTTGGTGGGTGAATGACAAACGGGAAGATATGAAATGTTTCCGGTGTTGGCGGTTGGAACACTCGTCAACACGTTGTGACGGCCCGGATAGGACGGGGATGTGCTTCCGCTGTGGCAGCATGGCCCATAAAGCTGCAGCCTGTACCCAAGGGCTCAAGTGTCTGGAGTGTGGACAATTAGGGTACCGGACGGGGAGTACTGTCTGTCTACGGTATGACCATCGGGTTGTTGACAGGGACCAGTTATCTCGGCCAAGAAATGCCTACAATTAAATGTCGGGAGGAGGAGGGTATCGCATGACCTTGCCTGGAGGTGGGCAGTCAAGGAGGACTATGATATTACGTTCCTAATGGAGCCCAATCGGGGCCGTTACTGCCGCCAATATCGGCTTAGTGGATGTGGATTATGGAATGGCAATTATTCCTGTCTCTCGCCAGTATGATATCACGGGAAGCAGACGACGGAGGGGAATTCTTAGTACCTACATGACTTCGCTCTCACTGATTACGGCGTACATATCATCCAACTGTAAAGAAAGGAGGTATGATGAGTTCTTGGACGATCTCCTCGTGGAGATACTGGTAGCGCCTAGAACTGTTGTAGTTGTAGGTGATTTCAATTCTGAAGCGGTTGCGCTTGGAGGAGTAGTTACCACGCGTCGAGGAGTGAAACTGGCGGCGGCATTTAGCTCAATGAATATGGGTGAATGATAAACAAAAGAAAAGAAGATTTTTTTTTTTAGAAAAATTAAAGAATTTATAACCATCAAAGGTTTTTAAGTGTTGATTTATCACTTTTTCAAGACTTAAAAGTGTAAGACTTTTTGAATGTATTACTGCTAAAATGCCTACAAGTTGTACTTTAAATTACAACTTGTAATTACATTAAAATACATTACATTACATTAATGTACTTTAGGTGTGTGATACATTTTATATATAATCTTATAACAATCGTGTAATTTAATATTTATCGTATAGAAATAAATTTATTTCTTACGGAAATGATATTGTTTACTAAGTTCGGTGACACACATCTGTGTGTAGACCTTTAAGACTGTATGACCCTGCTTTACAGGCGGAATAAGATTGTTTTGCTATCGAAGAACTAAGAAATAGAGATTACATCGATATTCTAAACGCCGACATAACCGCTTCTATAACTTTAATCAAATAACGGACGATAAATTAAATTAACTCAACATTAATTTTTTTTGACATAATTTTCGAACCCGACTACTAGTAAGTGATAATCATAAATCGTCCGGCAATATTTTTCAAGAACTTAACATCTTTTGTAATTAAATAATAGCTCAGTTTATTTTTATTCCTTGATGTGTAAAATATTTATTTTTATGGTATTGCCGATATAAAATATGTTATTTTATAAAGAAATATCAAAATCTGAACTTTAAATTTTTTTAAAGTTGTGCTCGATTTTTATGTTTGGTATGTTTGGCAACCGGCTGCGTAACAACAATCCGTATTTCTTTGTGTACACAAGGGCTGAGCCGATTAACTTTTTGATGATAGATTCTGAGGAGGGCCAACTGACTATAAAATAGATGGCTGTGTCCCGTTGGATAATAACAATAAGCGTTACCAGGTATTTAATAATCATTTATTTGGTATCATCTCTTCCGAAAGCACCTTGTAATGTAATCATTTGGAACAAGAATTATAATGTATTCATCGTTGTTTGTGTTTAAAACCAATATCAGTTGCAGTATTCCATGTTTCTACTCTATAAGTTATCAAAATGTATCACGTATATTGAGTACTGAATCCGGAGTAATTCCCTCAGATCCCATGAGAAAGATACCCATCAGATCCCAGAAAGTGTTGAAGGTTTTGTCGCGGAACAGGTGACATTTTTTAAGTTTCTCTTAATCTGAAGCTAGAAGGACAAAATGTTAGGTTAATCTGCTGCCACGACACTCAGGGCTGACTGATGAGACGCCGAGAGGCGGTTACAGTCGCCCCTGGGAAACGGCGGAGGAGGTTTAGTCGGTAGGGGGTGGGAGCAACACTGTTTCTTAGTCGCTACGGCTCCATGTCCAGTGCTCACTTAGCTACATGCTAGGTCAGGACGGCTAGCGTTCTGGCTTCGACCCGAAACACCCTGCGAAGACCCTGCAGGGCGTGCGTCAGTGCATTCCTTCATCGTCGTTTAAAAGAGAAAAAAAAAGTTTCTCTTAATATGTATTAGTATTGCATAAGAAGTATGGGAAGTTTAAAACGATATGCAAAACTCTACAAAAGAGTTTGAAAAGTAAAAGTTAAAAAAAAAGTTTCATTATGTTAAACGATGGCATTCAACGCCAGAAACGCCTTTATTCTAGGCAATGAAGAGGAAAGTAGCATGAAAACAGCCGAGATACGCTTCTTAGAGCAGCTAAGGGATATTCAAGTGATTTTATTAGAGAGAAGCTTCAAATGTTGCCGGTTAACAAAAAAATTAAAGTTAAATTACAATGTAAGTAGCGTATCGAATAGTGGAAGAAGAGAGAAAATATAACTTTTGCTTTATGAGACTTTTTATTAGCGGGATGTACGGTAGCCTGTGAGAAGATGAATTCATTGTGTTTAATAGTTTGGGTTTATATGCCTATGTCATGAATTGAAGAAATTAAAAATGTACACATCATGTATATAGACATTTTTTTTTTAATGTCAAATATATTTTACACACACTTTTTTTGATATTCCATACCCAATATTCAGATAACGATGAGCTGTTAGTGTAGTCAATATCTAAAGCCATTTAATAATTAACCTATTTATTTCGCTTTTATATTAAATATTAACGCATTTATAACTGCAAGTATTTTTAAGTAATGTACAATAATAATTACCTAATTTTTTCGTTAGTAGTAAACTTAAAAGAAAATACTATTACAGTAAGATAATTATAAAGTTTCCAGGAATTTATTTGCTGCATTTCGATTTTGGGGAAAACGTCATTCGGCTCATTTTCCTACAAAATATTTTAATAATTTATTTTTTTTAGGAACCTAGGAGTAAGCTGATTTGGTAATTATTTTTTTATTTTTCTTCAACAACTTTTTAAGAAAATTGTTTAGTTTTTTTTTTCTTAAACAATAATAACGAAGCTGGGATACACCTTGAAAAACTTATTTCCTTGGATCGAATAGTTTCTGTACCGTTAGAAGCATGGAGTTTTATAACGAATTCTTTTGCGACCAAAGGAATTATTTTATTGTTTTATAATATATGTCTGCATCTTTCTCATGATTTAGATACGTGTATCTGAAGTACAAATGAGACAAGTAAGATCGTTTATTCGAGTTCTAATGATGTACACTACGCTTTACTGTAGTCGTAAAAGAGGGATGTCTTTACGGGGCCAAATATCAATTACATTTCGATAAACTTGGCTTGCCGCTGCGAAACAGCAGCATGTTCTGTGTGCAGTGGTAATTTGCACTGTAAATATAATTATCTTGTAAACTGCACCAAAGAAAATTACTCACGGGTTGCATCGACACTTTAATTGTTTGTAATCACTTGATGTACATCATTGTTATTCACTGAATAATATATAAATAATAATAAAACCGACCGAATAATAATAGTATTAGTAATGTACTTACTAACAGACATACAGTGTTGAAGTGTGCTTCATATACCGATTGAATTTCCGTTATGTATCTTTGATTTCGTTGTTTTTAATAAGATGGAAGTTTTACTTTTATATTGATTAAAACCGTCCATTTCTATATACAGACAGAGTAACAACTCGTACAGAAAGAACCGCTTTTGTCGATATACTTTTCAGCCGCAAATGAAACGTCTTAATTTTCTGTCTTTCAGGTCGAAGAGGCATGGTTTTTGAATGCAAACCTGTCTCCTACTTCATCTATTACTAAAATAAATCGACCAGAACACTTAATACGATCAGACTTTTAAGATGATGTTCGTACTTCTTTTAATTTTTAATCAGATATTCCAACCCTTGGATTTTCCTTCAGCAACATTGGCTAAATAAAATCTGCGTATTATTATAATATTTGGCCGCACAGATTCCATCGTGTTAATAATAGTTCTTTCAGACGTATCAAATTTATTTAGTTCTTGAATTTTTATACTAATAAAACGAATTAGTTTTAATACGACCCTATTTTTTTTTGGAAAGCAATGTAAATACGAGGTATTTAAAGAAGTCGATCCAAGTAATTTTAAAGGGTAAAATAGCGGTTAAAAAATTGAAGTTATTTTTAAAAAAAATATAATTCCGTTATAAGAGTTGTAAAATTCCTTTCTTTTATTTGTTTTAATATGAAAACTTTTAAAATGGCATCTTGATGTTTACATTAGCAGGTAATTCGGGAAATATTTTTTTTTTTTGAATGTACATGCATTTTTTAATAATATATATAAATTTCAATCATTAGAATCAAGAAAATTATAAGATGATCTATTAATCTGGAACTGACCATTTACCAGAACGGATACTCTCGTCTTCAAAAATCCTTCGTTTTCTTCAAAACTGACCGTTTGGTTTTGTACTTTTTTTTGAACATCTTTTTCACGGTCGTGGACGGGATCGCTCATAACATTGTCGCTACTATTTATCGTTTTGTATATTTTTGTATTACATTTTCGATTTGAATACTTCCACTTTACTTCGCCTGTTTTTAGTTTACAACTGCAGTTATACACTGCTATTTGATGGCATCAGTAATAAAGAAATTTGTTCCTCGTTCACTTTAATTGTGGCGTGTGTTGTTTAATTATTTAAAATGAATAATATTAAATAAATAAATTTCAAATAAATATTTAAAAAAAACAATAAAATTAATCTATATAACCACAGTTTAGACGAAAAATATATTTTACTATTTTTCTTACACCGGTCCGATTTACATAATTCGAAGTCTGTACATTTAATATATTAGATTATCGACCGAGAGTGCATTTTTACAATCACTTCGGCTCGGATCAGTGATAGGAAACGGTTTTCTGTATAAATTTTCCAGCTGCATAATTGTTTATTCTATAGATCGGCTTTGCTATATTCTGGAGTAATTTGTGTCTCGTGCGCAGGTTGTAATGTAAACTTTTAAGTTATATATCCGACGTACGAATCATTCGGTACGTAAATCGTAAGAGGAATCGCGTATAAAAGATTAATTTCGAATATAAATCCAGATTTTAACTAAAAAAAAAAATCTTTTTTAAGCAAACTTTATCTTTACATCTTGTCCACAATTAATTTTTTTTTGTCTTCAGTCATTTGACTGGTTTGATGCAGCTCTCCAAGATTCCCTATATAGTGCCAGTCGTTTCA